>PNEQ01082610.1:0-40986 GCA_003012365.1 Medauroidea extradentata | reverse complement strand
AAACCGTTGATTAAACTTGATTTTGCAGAAAGCAGCGAAAATAAGAACGACTGTGTCTTTGATAATGCGTGAAAATAATGTTGATATGTGTAATACTCTTATTGCTAGAGCGATAGTAATATTAGCCTTGATTTATATGGGGTTAATGCGGGTTGCATACATGCGCCTGAAACACTGACACGGCCTCTTAAGGGCGCCGCCTACCTGCGTGTGAGAGGCTCAAAAGCGACGGAGCAGCAAGGTCAACCTTGAAGCGCGCATCAAATGCCGCATCGCCTCAACGAGGCAAGCGCTGAACTAGCGTGCAAGCTTCCCGCCGACAGGTTTTTACTATGGGACATTAAGCGGTGACCATATAATTTTGTTGGTGGAAAGACTGCAACTAAGTTCAGTGCAGGTCGCAATCTGAGTTTCACATACATCCGGTTAGTATATTTTGAAGTACGGCAGTCTGAAAAGGCCGTTTTTAGCCAAGTTGGAGGGCTTAGAAACAGTGTTTCTAATGAGCGTGGCGTCTTTACAACGAGGTTCCGACCTTGTATGAAGTTTGTTTTCTATTCGTACGTTGGCACAATTGGCACATGTGGAATATTTTCGTAGAAAAAACCTGTTTACGAACACACTGCAACGCATTTGAAGCGCGTGGTAGGCGGCCGCCTTAAGAGTGCGTGGTACATAATTCAGTACTAAAAGCATTAGTTCAGAATTTAAGTTTCACAAAACCAATTTACAAAAATCAGGAAACAGACAATAGTTTTTGCCAACTTTCTGAGCAAGAATTTATCTCGAGTAACGTATATCTGAAAAACAATCTCTGACGCCGAAATCTCGTACGTTTAATTGCTGAGAAAGAGATCATGCTTAACAAATGCATCAGTCCGGGCAAATGTTTACTCATAAATTTCGCAAATATAATTATCAAGGATTACTGTTTTGTGGTTTTTCCATATTGACTTTCAAAAACTTGTTGATCTCAATTTGTAAAACTCAGCGCCAATTTATCTACCAAGCCCTCTTAAGGGCGCCACCTACCTGCGCGTTAGCGGCTCAGAAGCGACGGACACATAAGACCATGATCTTTCATTTATTTCAAAACATTAAAAAAAAAAACTCGAATATATTATAACCAAATGCTTTGAAAAAATTTGAGACTGTGTACTGTCATACGATACACAATTTTGCCAGAGCGTTTTTAAAAATAATTTGCCGTTTGCTAGCAAAAAAATTACTTTGCTTCATATTGGCTTATTTTTGACAACAAAATGCCTGCTATTTCAGGGGCAAAAATCTAAAAATCCGTTTGGTGTATTGCAACAGAAAAATTCAGACACAAACGATGATATATAAGTATTAAAACTGCCAGAATGAATTTTTGATATATTTAACAATTTGAATTTTAAAAAAATATTTTCGAAACCACTGCAAAACTAAAAAACGAGGCCATAAGGGCGGCCTTGAAGCGCGTGTCAAATGCCGCATCGCCTCGACGAACCAAGCACTGGACTTGCGTGCGAGAAATGCGCCGAATAATTTGTACTGTATAGGACTCTAAGCGGGGACCATATCATTTTATTGGTGGAAAGTCAGTTGCGAAATTCAGTGCGTGTTTGTATCTTAGTTTAACATACATCCGGTTTACGTTTTGAAGTACTGCAGTCTGAAGAGGCCGTTTTTAGATTTATTGGAGGGCTTGGAAACAATGCCGATGTGTGCTTTACGTTGGTACAATGGACACACGTAGAATAGTTTCGTAAAACGAAAAAAGTATTTCCCGCCACTAAGAAACCAAGCCAGTACTCAACATGTTAGATTTGTTTCATTTCTTTCTCTTCTAAGATTTCAGAATAATTTATTTGGAAATGTGAAAATAGAATTTTTACATAAACTATCTCTAATTACGTTAAATAAAATGTCTTATTACCCATGCATGTCAAGGTGGAAAAGTCTTCTTTTCAGACGAATGTGCATTCTAGATCCACGCTATGAAAGATCTCACGCAGAATGTGGAGACATATTATCCTGTGTCACGAAAATGGCAGAGTTTACGCAGACCTTCTCTGACGAATGTCTGTGAATATTTTCGTAATATTTAGTTTTTTTTTATTACAAGAACATTTAGCTTTCATATGAACATGGACAGAATATCTACATGTGTACCATTCCATTAATCAGGTGGGGGGTAACAAGACATTTGGACAACCCTGAACATTACACATGATCTAGAATGCGACACTTAAGATAACACAGAAATTTAATTAACAAATATGGATCATAGCTGAAGAAAAATAAGTTTGAAATCACGTATAGAATCGTAAATTATAATGTTTCTACTAACTACGTTGCCAGAAGACCTCTGAATCTTTGTTTACTATATGGAAATGAATAGTTTCTCTTATATATTTATGTTTTATTTAGGCTGGAAATATTAGGCTCGTGCAGGCACTCTCTTACATCTAACCAGCACAAAATTCACCTAATACATAACACTTTGGAATGGAATTCAAAATACAGTAGTCTGATACAGTTTACACAATGTCATAGCTCTATCACTAAGTATTGAGACGCTCCTTCGTCTATTTCATGGAAAACTATCGTACATATCTGAACGTTTTGCTATGCGCGGAGAGTAAAATGCGCCTTACCTGGTGTTGACGGCGAGCTGTGCTGGTGTGTTCTCCGACGGACGGCAGGCAACTGAGCAGAGGAACGAATTCGTTTGCTCGTTCACGTCGTCGGGGATGACGTCATCGAAGAGGTTTGAACACAAGGATTTTGGATTCGCAAGTTGGCACTCATGTTGACTATTGCAGATAGCGCCACTTAAATGTAGATAGCGCTGCAAGCGTATAGATGGCGCGGGGCATAGAGGGCAGGACTGTTGTAATGATGTAATTGAGTCTGACCTGTGATTGGTTACTATTTTTAATAAATAGCGGAGTTTTGGACATGTAATGGAGAGAAGGAAGGAGGCTATGGTTGAGAGACTCTCGGACTCGGAGGGTATGGAATTAATGCAGAAAGAGGAGACTTTAAGTTTTCAGAATCGTTTTCCTGGGCGGAAATACTGTTTGTGTCACAGTTAAGTTAAGTACTAGCCAGAATTATGTTACTGTTTTTTTACTTGGAGGTTGGTCCATGTGCGACCATGGATTCAATGTATTAAATGTTAAATAGACTGTTTACAGATAATAAATTTTGGAGGCCAATGCCAGAGTAATATTTACTGTTTAAATTTTGGAGGCCAAGCACTTGGAATGAAATGCCAGATTAATACTTACTGTTTAAATTTTGGAGGCGAAGTAATTTTTATATTCAGTTTTATGTATGGTATTTATGAAAAGCCATAAATTAATATATTTTGGTATATTTTCTGTATGACAGTTAATGGTTACAATGACAGTATAATATTTTTTGTATTTGCAAGTAATTAATAAATTTTGATATTGTTAAAATTTTGTTCTTATTTTCCATACAATTTTTTTTCTGGTTGCCTCAGGCAAAGATTTCATGTTATTGTTGATGAAAAAATCCAATATCTGTCTAGGTCTAGGTACAGACAGTTTTGATCGCGTTGTCTTGCTGCTGTTTTGGGGATGTTTTTCCCTGATCATTACCAGGGGAGCGTTGCAGTATTAAAATTATGAAGTTTACATAATAATATAAACTAGAGTAATATACCTAGTAACATATACGTGCTATCACTACAGGCACGAATATTTCGCGTATTAATCTGACAACAGCCTAGACTTCTCAAACCTATACACTCACTGGCCAAAGTCAAATATCCATTAGCTTCTAACCGTAATACGTGTTAACACCACGACTTGTTTCCTTATTTATCACTGGCTTGCAGTCGTCAAAGATGTGTTAAAACAGGTGTCGTCTAATCACAGAAGGAGTAGTGAAGTATACATTATTGGCATTCAATCTGACCTAGAATCAATATGTGAAATAATCTAATCTAGTCAAATTACCTCGTTACAAGTTAGTATTACATATCTAATATAATAATCGTTACAGTAAATTTCAATTGATTCGCGTGTATCGTTTACATCAATTATGTTATAACTCAAGTATAATTAAATTAAACAAATAAAACGTAAAAAATAAATAGAAAAAAAAAGTTTAAAAAGGGTGACGCAGTTTCTAAACAAACTAAGAGGAATAATAAATAAGCTGCGGTGGTACAGTTCTGGAGGGGAACAGCTGCTTTGGGAATGCCGCGGGCAGGTAACAGCTCTGGCAGACAAAACAGGTAATTGTGCCACAACCCTAACTGTGAAATGCCAGCTCCCCTCTCAAACCTCTAATGTTTCCAGCAAGACGCATATAAATATTATAAAACACTTCGACGTGGTTTGGCAGGGAACGAGGGAGAAGGTGGAGGGTAGGCAGGGACGTGGTGGTAAAAGGTCACATCGCGTATCCTCGGAATTAATGGCCACGTACACGAAAAACTTCGTGACCATCCGGAGAATCGGCGCGTGATTTACGTAGCTCTCCCGGCGAAGACACGGCCTGAGCACGGGTTACGTATGACGTCCCTCCCGCGGAAACATCAGTCACTGTGAAGTTGTAACGGTGACGCGGTGCCTGCTACTAATGCACAGTGTCTGCATGGCTCTGTGGGAACAGCGATCACTGCCGCCACCGTTACGCGAGAACAAACCTCGACCACTGCTGGAGGATCACAGCCGCATTTCCGCACTTCTCCGTTCATTCTTCTACACGTTAGAAACATCAATGTTAAGGCATTGCTCTTTAGTTTAGCAGTGGTTTCGAAAATATTTTTTTTATTGCTACCTAATACTCATATCAAAATTTCGCTGCACAGTTTTGACACTTATATGTTATAATTTGTTGCTGAATTTTTTTGTAGAATTATACTGAACGGTTTTTTAGATTTCATTACCCAAAGTACCACGTTTTTCGTCGTGAAAATAAGCAAAAAGGAAGGAAATTATTTTTTTGCTGGCGAATGGTACATTACTTTAAAAAACGCGTCCACAGTATTGTGCATCGTGTGATTGCACATTGACTCAAATTTTTCCAAAACTTTTGGTTAATAAAATATTTCAGTTATTGGCACCAGTTTGAAAAAAACTCGAGAACAAGCCCTTTAAGGCTTTGCTCTTTAGTTAAGCAGTGGTTCCGAAAATATTTTTTTAAACGAAAATTAGTACGTATACAGAAAATTCATTCTGGCAGTTTTAACACTTATATATCAAAGTTTGTATATGAATTTTTCTGTTGTGATACACCAATTTGATTTTTAAATCCCTCCCCCCCCTGAAATAGAACACATGTTGTTGTAAAAATATGCCAGAATGAATTACAAAATAATTTTTTGGTAGCAAAACGGTACATTATTTAAAAAAAACTCTCTCGCAAAATTGTGTATCGTATGACTGTACGCAGTCTCAAATTTTTTCAAGCATTTGGTTAAAACATATTTGAGTTATTTGCAATTGTTTGAAATAAATGAAAGATCAATGTTAAAAATTTGTCACAGGGAAAATTTCTGCCACTTGAGCGCTGGTATCGCTAATGGTTGCAAACTGACCAATCACGGAGCTTTCCTGAATTTTAAGTTACATAAAGTTGATGGTTTAAAACGCGAAATTGGTTTGTTTTCACTTTAAAATTAAGTTAAATGACTTCGACGCAAAATGGCGACTAGAAGTTCTGCTGTGAATTCATAGAGGCAGCACTATCGCCCGATGTTCTTGTTCTCCACTAGAAACTCTTGTGTTACCGGTCTTCTTTAGTTATATCGTCGCTGAGGGAGATGTTGAGAATGTACGGTCAGGTTCCAACCAGGAAGTCCATTTTCGGCCGCTCTGGCCATTATCGTTAAGATAAGACCTGCCCCGCGGTGGCTTCCACCCAAGGCACTTCCCTGGAATGTGCTGCGCTCTCTATGCCTCGTCCCATCCGCCTGCACCACGCCCTTGTTCTACACAATCATTCCACGTGTATAGTTAAGAAACAACGAGTCCGTCTGCACACGATTTTTGTGCCATCTTGTTTCAATAACTTATGTGCACATCGGTAGATTTGTTTCATGGTTATTGGTAGAGCCATTGATTCTTTGCAACAAAATTATAGGTATGTCGTAAATTATATAGTTAAACACAAACCTCATTCTCAGGAACGCATTTTTCAGGGGGGAAAAACTGATAATTCATATTAATGCTTGCTTAAAAATTAAGAATGCCGTGTCACTATATTGTAGATAGAACGTGTTTAAGCATAAAGAAACCAATGGCGTAAGTCTCGGGGGCTTAGAACTAAGTTCCACGGTATCAAAGGATGCAGGTTTCAGTCATGGGGTTTCCGCAAAGTTATTTGTATCACAATAATTACAAGTAAATAGAATTTGTTTAATAGATATTTAATAAAAACAGTTCGGCATCATGGTTGGAATAAAATAGTTATTTAAATATTTCTTTGTTTTCCATATCTAATAGGTCTAGCTTATAAATTTACAAATATATACATTGTTCTTGTATTTTACCAGAATAAGTCTTTGAAGTTTTAAAATGAATTATTTTGTTAAATAGGCAAGGATTTTTATAGTGTAGTGAGACCCAATTAGAAAAGAAAGTAACGCATGAAATGTTGCCACGAATCAACTCGCGGAATTTCTTGGTATCTAAGTCATAAAGTGACACTGAGAATAAAATGTTGATATAAATTCCAGTTAATAGACGGACTATGAGAGCTACAATTATTTCGTACGAAGAAACTGTACTCACAAGTATCGTCTACAAAAGTAACACTGTTTCATAAAAATATAAAATTATTATTTTATCACACTTGAACCTTAAGGGCGCTGCCTATCTGGACCGTTAGAAGCTCCGAAGTGACGAAGATGTGAGGTCGACCTTGGAGCGCGCATCACATGCCACATCGCCTCAACGAGCCAAGCTCTGAACTAGCGTGCAAGCTTCCCGCCGAACTGTTTTTACTATGTACTGTACTTTCACATGCAGCACTATTTTTTATCGTACGCTACGAAAGGTAACGGTTCGCTATACAGGCCTACTTATTCGGACAATAAAAAAATGAATACTCTTACATAAAAATCGCCACGACAAGTCCCAACTAAGATATTTTCGAAAAAACAAATGCTTGTTTAAACGAGAATGGTGTCTGAATAAAATTAGGATTGTTAAAGTTCTGCTTGCCTCTTTACGATCCTGGCAGACGCCACTCTTAGGCGCTGGTGAGGGGATGACATGATGTGAGTAAGGAGCAGCGCCGGAATGAAGGAGCGGGGGAAATGTGAGAGCCCCGAGAAAAAAACCAGTAGCATCGCCCGGCACGACTCACACATGCGAAAATCCGTGGACCGACCCCATTAGGCCACCGCAGCTCCATCAAAATCGGTGTTTTGTGTAATTTATAGGTATGAACATCTTGATGAGGCCGGTTATGACTGCAAACCTGTCCAGTGAATTGCGCCAAGAGACATGCGTATTCTACGTCGTCCTTAGCTCTCTGCACTTCTAGGCCATTGGACACTCGATTTACTTCCATCCGGGCTGAAAATAAAGGACGTGTACTTGATTCTCAGCAATTTTATTTAAGTACAAAATTTACTTCAGATCTTTGAATGTTTGCTGTAATGGGGCATGATAATAAGAATAAATAACTACTGTACCCGGCACACGTCTGCGCATACGTGACCCCTCCTACTCTCAAGGCTGTAGCTCGTCACGGACAGGTATAAAGCACAGCGGCAACAGAACGGCCTGGCTTAATACGCGCGGGCCTAAAAGCATTCGGCAGTCGGGTTTCAGTAGCAACAAATACACTAGTAACTGATGTTTGTGGAATAGCCGATAGCAAGGCCAGACCTGCGCACTCATCTCTTCCCTTCTTGCGGCGCTTACCCCACTCAGACATGCACATATGTCTGCAGGTAACAGTATACACACACACACACACACACACACACACATATATATATATATATATATATATATATATATATATATATATATATATATATATATATATATATATATATATATATATATATATATATATATATATATATATATATATGACATTCTCTGCTGACTGATGTGTAGTTTGTTGTCTTATAATCATTTGTTTGTTGTCAACAGTTGTCAGTCGAATCTAGTTATATCTTTACATTCAGTGTTTCTCTTTTGTGTGTGTGTGTCTGTCTGTTATGTTGTACTATGACAAGACTCCCAATTCGGAGTTTCTTGAATTAAAAAATTTAGTTTTATTGTATCAAGTACATCAGTTCTTTTATTTAAGATTAAATGTCTTGTCGTTTCCGTGGTTTGCGTGTTTAATTTTTACAGGTTTCATCAACGAATCATAAGCAATGGCGTATGTCCATGAACCAACACATTCTTATCAAAATAACTTTTTTTATGGTTTTATAACTTTTAAGTATGACGCCCATGACGCCACATTCCAGAGTACATTATTTCAACCCCGTATGTTTGCTTCATTTGTGTGTTTGCTGCCGTAGCATGCAAATATTGACTTTGACATGCCGTTATGCGAATACTATGCACGTTAAACATGTTCCGTAGGAGGATCATGTATTCACTATAGGTAGTACGTGAAACAGTTTGCACTTATGAAACCCTATTTACACATTTCTTTTCAGATAGTTAAAAACTTCTTACCACTTTTTCATACAAACAAATGAACATAAGTAACAATCAAACTGTATTAATTGTATTGTAGTTTCAATTAGGATTACTTTGCCTAATTTCAAGGGTACATTGCACCACATATTTTGCTTGCAAATAAAGTTTGCGAAATATTACGTTGTTGAAAACATCACCATAATTTACAACCTTAATATCAAACAACTTACTTTAGAGTGAAGTGTATCCTGGAATTTTCATTCGGAATGAAATTACTCTGGTGGTCAAAATTACCCATGGGTAAGTTTAACTCCACTGCAGTTTGGAAAGAAAATGTGTTTTCTTAAGGTAGAGTTTGGTACAGGGAATAATTTTGCCACTAGGTGCGCTGCAATCGCAACGGGACCAAAAAAATACTAAACTGTATCAAAATTTAATTTTAACAGGCTTAGAAATGACGAGTCATTTAACTTACTTTTAAAGTAAAAAGAAACCGATTTCGCGTTTTAAATTATCATCTGAATGTAACTTTAAATTTAAATACTGGCGCTCAAGCGTCCAAAATTTTAACATCCATCTTTCTAACAGGTATTATAACTAACCTTACGCATGGGGATGCAAAGTTACCTCACTTTACAGTATGTAAAACTTGTCACAATAAGAAATATTAATTTTTATTGTTCTAGACAAGAATGTCTTTAAAAGTTCTCATTTAAGGGCGCCACCTACCCGTGCGTTAAAGTCTATGAAGCTACGGAGCAGTAAGGTCGACCTTGAAGCGCGCAACAAATGCCGCGTCGCCTCAACGAGCCAAGCGCTGAACTAGCGTGCAAGGTTCCCGCCGAACGGTTTTTGCTATGGGACTTGCCGGTAACCATACAATTTTATTGGTGGAAAATCTGTAGCAGTTCATTGCTTGTCTCAATCTGAGTTTCACAGACATCCGGTTATTACGATTTGAAGTACGGCAGTCTGAAAAGACTGTTTTTAGCCGTTTCGGAGGGCTTAGAACGGTGTTTAAATGAGCGCGGTGTATTAACAATGATATTCCGACCTTGTTCGAAGTGTGTTTTATTTTCGTACGTTGGCACAATGGAAGCATGTGGAATAATTTAGTAAAAACAATTTTTTTGAAAGAACTGTGCAATGGGAGTGCATGACTGGGTTTATTTGCTTTGACATACTTCATTGCAAAATAAATGAATGTCAAAAGAAAACTAAAAATAAAAAAATAAAAATGAGACAAGCAAACATAAATAAGCAGAGTATGCTTTAGTCATCAGGATACATACACAACACGAAATTCCAGAGCTGGAATCTGGTCAGATAAAACAAAGAACAAACAGAAAATAAAAGAAATAACAAAAATATAAAAACCTAAGTTGACATGCGACACAACGATGAGACGAAACCAAAACACAAATATGTCGGACACAAATAGAAAAAAAAACGACACAAACGATGAGACGAAATAAAAGACAGTAGTTTTCCAAACTGTTTGAAAAACCACTGTGTTTTATTTCGTCTCATCGTTTGTGTCGTTTGCTGTATTTCTGTTTGTGTTTTGGTTTCGTCTCATCGTTGTGTCGCATGTCAACTTAGGTTTTTATATTTTTGTTATTTCTTTTATTTTCTGTTTGTTCTTTGTTTTATCTGACCAGATTCCAGCTCTGGAATTTCATGTTGTGTATGTATCCTGATGACTTAAGCATACTCTGCTTATTTATGTTTTCTTGTCTTATTTTTATTTTTAGTTTTCTTTTGACAGCCATTTATTTCGCAATCAAATATGTCCAAGCAAATAAACCCAGTCAAAAAAATTTTTCATGAACACACTTCGACGCATTTGAATATGAGGTAAGTGGCACCCTGAATGAAGAATCACGTTTAGTAACGTCTACAATTCATAATTTTACCAAAATATCAAATATCTCGATGTACGGGGATACATTAGCGTCCTTGAACAAGGAAGTAGTCGCAAACAAACAATATCTTCACGTCGTATACGAGCGGTTGGCATGGCCATGGGGAGGGGTGGGGGTACTTTACATACGTGCTCGTTACGAAACGTTCCACGCAATATTTTATCCCCTCTGAGGTGACCGCCATCAATATTCATCGGCGCCCTGGCCGCGAAAGGCGCGTGCCGCACTAAATCACGCGTCGAGGTGGGTAATAACATAGTCCGGGGAAGATGCCCCCGGAAGAGCAGAGCACACACCCGCGCGTCGTCGACGTCGTGGGCCGCGCCCAGAGATTCCCGCGACGATAACAACCACCTCGTGGGGTCTGCTGCAGACCTCAGAAGGAAGAAGCGACACCCTCGAGGGTCATCGTGGTCACCACACTCGACCACGGAGGAGGAGGGACATGTCCGTGGGTCGGCGAGGGCCGACACACTTCGCCCCTCCTTCATCAGCTTGTACTGCCCGGATGATAAAAAAAAAGGGGGGGTGGAGAAAATCGTAAACAAACTCCGCCGCGCCGTCCGAGGAATGAGAGGAGTCCTTCGCGGTGTCAAATTTCCACCTTCTACGTACGGGAACAGCGTAGCGATAAGAGCCAGTGTCCCACGCTGGACGAGAAGCACATCGCCTCTATTAGCAGCGCGCCAAACTGACGTGCAAGGTTTCCGTTGTAGTCTTTTTACTATGGGACTTTAAGCGGTGGTCACAATATTTTATTTTTGAATAGTATGAAGTAAAGACCAACGCGTGCCTCTCGTTTTGCACTTTACGAATTCAGGTAATATTTTCGGAGTTACAACAGTCTAAAAAACCCGTTTTTAGACAATTTGAGAGACCCTTATATCATGTTTCTAACAAGCGTGCTGCATTTTTGAAAAAATAGAAGCAAGGTTTTAAGTGTGTGTTCTTTTCGTAGGTAAACATAATATGAATAAGTTAATCAATTTCGCGTAAAAAAGAATACGCGTGACATGCTGCAACGCCGTCCATGCGCTAGTCGAGGACTCCTCTTAAGAGCGCGTGGTAGATAAATAAACGCTGAAAACATCAATTTATTTCTACACTTTTTTCGAAGCCAATATGGATAAAATGCTCAATGACAATCCTAGATAATGGTTTTTGCTAACTTTATGAGAAAATATTTATCGAAAATCACTAATTCGTTACGCGTGATCTCTTGCGCCGCAGTTAAATGCACGAGGTTCCGGCGTCAGAGATTGTGCCTCAGAAGTTCCTAACACTGGAAAGAGTTTTGTTTAAAACGTTGGCTAAAACTATTGTCTAGGATTGCTATTGTTTAATTTTCGCAAATTGACTTCAAGAAACCTAAAGTTATAGATTATTTTAGCGTTGAATTATGTACTACGCCCTCGGCTCGGTTTCAGTCGACATATTGAATTTTATTATTATTATTATTATTTAATTCTGAGAAGAAAAAATGTTAAATCGGCGACTATACTGCAAATTCTATTTACCTTGAGCTACAATACAAGCATGGCAATATAGCTAGTAATGTATAGTCAGGTCGCAATTTGTAGGGTAAATTATGAATTTTAAAAAAAGTTGTCACACAGATTGCAGCGCAATTATAAGTCAACAGTTAGGATGCAAGGCCTGTACTGTAGCGAAATTTAAATAGAATTTGAGGTATAATCGCAAATTTAACACTTTTCTTCTTTGACTTCTACAAAATAGAAAAATAAAAAATTGAATATGGTGACTAAAACCGAGCCTTAAGGTTCCTATCTACCTGCGCTTGGAACGCTTTGTAGTGAGTCGCACTTATACACACGCGCATTATGTTTATAAGCTACGAAAAGAACACACACTTCAATCAATATTTCTATCAGTTTAAAAATTAGGGTCATGTATTGCGAAAACGACTTTTTAAAACTTTAACAATAGCTAAATACCACTTTTTCAGACTGCCGTATCAAAGAAGATTCAAACTGGTTTCAAAGAACACAATAATAGAAATAGGCGTCGGAATTTGGACCATACATTACAAAATAAAATAATACTGTCGCGGCTTAAAGTCGCATAGGAAAATGAATAATAGTAAAGCTCTGCGCGTCAGTTGCGTGGTTTGTATGTAGAGGCGACAATGCATTACATAGGCCGACCAGCGGCAAACATTGGCGCTCCATCGAGTTTCTCTCTCACATGCACAATCGCAGCCTACCTGGCGCCTGAGACGTGCCGTAGCGTGATACCGAAAGTATGTTTTGTTCTGTAACTATTAAAAATATTTCCAATGCGTTTATCTACAAAAAGAAGACATACTTCAAGCTGTGTTCTTATGATTTTAAAAATGCTATCCTCTAATTAAATACACGATTTCCAAGCTCCACAAAAGTGCTGAAAATGAGTTTTTTTTTTTACGTTGCTGTAGCTGAGAAAATATCAACCGTAATCGTAAAACAAAATCATGTAAACCTACATAGTACTTTACCACGTACTTTCCACAAATGAAACAACAGGGTCATCGTTTGAAGTATAGTTGAAAAACACATTCTACGAAAACACTGTACGCTAGTTTAGTCCTTTGCGCCTAGAGGCGATGAGGTGTTTGACGGACATGTTACATGCTACACGTCTTGCCTCCTTCCCCGTTCCCATGCCTCAAACTGAAAAAAAAAGTCCACTTACTCTTAACACGAGCGTCCGGGTCGCGTTAAGGGGGATCAGTGCCCTTCATTTCGGAATAATGGAACTTCTGCAATTAATTTGACTTACAAATTTTCTGTAATGTTTTATACTTCCACAAGGCAGTGGAAATAAATTCTTACATTGTATGCAGTTGGCACTGCTTCACTACTACTGCGTATACACGCATGTGAATGAACATCCATCGAAAAAAAAAATTACTTTCTTCCTCCAGAAGGTCACTAGTCAGAAACTAAAAAAAGATAGTGAAGGTGTCACAATTTGGTAACGCTTAAGAAGTGCCATGTCAGACTGGAAGTAGTAATAAATCTTGCTGTATGTGTGGTAATTGCAGCGAACATGGAAAAATTTGAAGGTAGCAGGCACAAATCCCCTTACTGCTCCGTCGCTTTTAAGTCTCTAACGCGCAGGTAGGCGGTGCCCTTAAGCAAGTGCAGAAATACGTGTGTGTGGCTCTCAACGAACTATATAGTTAACATATAGGCGGAAACGCTTCCAAAGTGAAGCCCAATTGAAATGCTTTTTTGACCCAAGAAAACATGGCGAACAGCAGTGTGGCCAACATTATGTTGAACATCCGTCATATGTTCACATAAAATCAGTTACATTATAGCTCCACTATATTCCTGCTAATCACAGGAAAAAATGCCAATAATTATTGTAATATATTATACTGTAATAATATTTAAATAAGCCTAATCGTTCTCGTCTCTCGACCGGATATAAGAGTCCGCCATTTTATCTACGGTCAAAATATCACGTTCAATTGGGCTTCACCTCACAGCCTTGGAGATTGCTGTTTCCGCCTCTTTACTATATAGCTCGTTGGTGGCTCTGTCTTAACGCTCAATCGCCGAAGATAAACGACTGCCCCCGAGCATACCCGAGGACGCGAGGAAGTAAAGGTGACCCAGGTGCTGGTCTCGTCGTCGGGCGAGGGGCGACACTAGTCCAAGTTTGGCGTCGCGGGCAGAAAGATCCCCTCCTGGAAGCGCATGTGCTGCCCTCGCCCGCGGTTCGTCGAACTCGAGGAAGTGGACGCGCAAGGGGTCGACGAACCTGGTGCGTCGGCCACCCGGAGGGCAGCGTGGCTTTTTTTACAGCCCGCCTCGACCTGGCCGCAACAGGTTCCTTCGCCGTGGCCCATGAGCTGCTGCCCTGCGTCCTGGTCCCCTCCCCCACCGCACTTTCTATTTCCTCCGCAGAGCAAACATCTTCTAAGAATCGCAGGACAAGAGTATAGCCCTTCTACACGCTGTGATAACGACACTACGATCAAAATGACTAACCAATCAGAGGCTAGATCGACGACACAAACGGCTGCGATTAGAACATGCGTTAAATCAACTGCGATTGTCGCTTGTTAACAGGAGGGATAATAAGAATACCTATGCAAAAAAAAAAAAAAAAACAGCAGAACTGGACGCAAATGTGAAAGAAAACTATTTCGGTAAGACGTCGAGCTTATATACATCACGAATTCCAAACATACCAGCGCGCCAATTTAGGTCTTCATTTGTCTCATTTAGCTTCCATTTTTGCCGGCATGTAACATCCCGCCACCGGCACAGTATTACAGAAAGGACTTACACCGCAGACGACATAAGCGTGCAGAGTCAATAATTTGGAGTCGTAAACACAGTTAAAGAGGGCGCGTCCTGATGTGCGACAGGCAGTGTAAGAACACCTGCCTCCCTACACACTAAAAAAAAATTAGGTCAGTCTCTTGGCAAAAATAAAATTACCTGTTTGTCCTAAATATTTTTAAACTAGCAGAACGCGACACACGATGTCCTGCCAGGTGTAAATAAAAATGGATGCTGGTCGAATTGCGAACCTTCCCCACCTTATGAGCTATATACCGTAAGGGGGGTTGGCGAGTTAAGAGTAAAATTCTCCATGAAGAAAAATAATATGCTAAGTTTCATTTCGATTGGTCAAATTATGTCGGAGTTTGTCGATCTCATACGTACGCACCTACGTACGTACATACATACATACATGCATACACACATACATACTTAAATACATACATACGTATACTCTAAATAAAGTTTATTGGTTACCACAAAATATTCTGTCGTTACAAACCTTACGAAAAAATTTTTGTGGTGACAAAATATTTTTTGATGCAACCAAATCATATTTGCAGTGACTACAAAATTTTTGTAACCACTACAAAAGTTTGGTGAGGTCCATATTGACAAAATATTTTTTTGTGGCGACCGCAAAACAGCTTTCCTTGTGTACCATAATGTGTGTGTCTATTATGTATATATAGTATGTGTGTATATATATATATATATATATATATATATATATATATATATATATATATATGGTTGTTGTCAGGTAGGACACAAGCTACAGAGAACTGTACAGAGTTGTGCGCTAGTTGACTCTACATCCACTGACACACTGGTATGTAGGTGCCGCTTATTACTGACTGCTCACAACACAATAAGTAGCCAGTAGCTATATATTTCATGATCATTGGTATACGACGGCGCGTTCACACCAGTGTACAGTTCTCGGCAACTTGTACCCTACCGCCAGACGGACACTGGAGTGCTGGGGTGGAAACTGCAACCTCTCGTGCTTCCTCTACGCACGTCTATGGCGGACGTCCCAGGTTTGATTCCCTGTCCGGTCGTTCTGGTTCCCATTTTACCAAGGTTTTTTCCTTCGGCAGTACTCAACGGAGAATGCTGAGACTAAGTCCCTGCAAGTCGAATATGAGAAACTGAACCTTAGCGAACATGTCCGAAGTGAGAGTTCTAAAGGCTCCGCTACAATTGATTTAGCACAGAAAACAGCACACGCACAGACACAGAACACTCGCACAGTACAGAGCTGCAAACTACAATTGAAACAGCACACGCACAGAAACAGCGGACGTTGTTGTTAAAACGAAAACAAGCTACAATGGTAAATAATACACGTGTGTGTTGGTATCACTGATTCTGAACGTTTTTATTGTTACCGCCTTTCGTAAATAACTGCTTTGTTTATTTTATAATACAAAATCGAGTGAACTAATATTTAAAAAAAATTGCAGTAACTGTTATAAACCTTGAAAACAATTTCATTTCGAACAAATCAATTTACTAACTTCGGTGCGAATTTTTAGAAAGGTTAGTCAAATTAGTTTCCATTTTCACCCGTGTTTATTTTCATTTTAACCCGGTGGTATCCATGTTCTGATTGGCTGCGCACAGCGCACGGCGCACACGCACAGAATTTTTAGGATTTAGTTCAACTTTCTGTGCGCCGATCCTGTGCTATTTTGTTGTGCGTGTACTATTTGTGATTGTATCATATGCCACCCAAAATACTGGGATTAAAATTTCTGTGCATGTGCTGTTTTCTGTGCTAAATCAATTGTAGTGGAGTCTTTATAGCCTACAACTACCGCAATAAAAAGCTGCAACTTACTATTCTATATTATTTATTCAGAACATTTTACTTATCTGTAACCTCGTGTTAATAATTAGTACACCTGTTCTTGTTTACGTATTAAGGCGAAGTTTCAATAATCCGTCGCTTCCGTCAGTCGTCCGCCCATCCGCACTGGTATCCATCATCCGTCCGTCGTTATTCCTTACATATATAATGCTACCAATGCACAAACAGAAAACTTCGGTGGGACGTAAAAAATTCCCCTCAACAGTTTACTTATTTTTACGGATTTATTTATTAGTTTATGGCTGCTAGTCAGTGCAACTGCTATTTTTCATCAAACGTAAATTTTGCGGGCATAACATTTACTAATAAAATTATTTGCGTTTTAATTTGAGTGATCATTATGTAATTAAAATAATTTATGTTAGTATTTTAATGTATTCCGTTTTCTCACAACGAAGCGTCAAAGTCAAGATTTGCTTGTTACGCTGCCATGCAAATAGCGAAAACTAATTGATATATTTAAATGAAATAATTCACCGTAAACTAACATCCCACGAGCTCTATAATAAAACATTTTAAAACCCCAACTTATTATTTTGAAATGTTTAAAAATATCGCAAAAATACAGAAAAAATGCAAATTCAACACTTTTTTAAAATATAAAATTATTCATGGGATATGTTTTAAATCTTTTATTACGTAGCCCATTGTATATTATTTCACTTACGTAGGTATATCAATTGTTTTTCACTATTTTCATGGCAGCAGAATATGCAAATTTTGACATTGACACACCGTTATGAGAAAACTATGAGAGCTAAAATTGTTTCGTAAGAGGAAACTGCACTCACAAGTATAGTCTACAAAACTAACACTATTTCATGTAAATATAAAATTATGACTTTATCGCACTTGAACACTCTTAACTTATGAGTACAATAGAATGTATACACTTTGATTGTTACGTAGGTTGCTTAGTTTATATTGAAAGGAGGCAGGAAACTGTGCATTATCTATAAGGAATAAAGAAACTAAGGTTTGAAAAGTGGTAACTTTATCCTGAACCAACTATACCTTGCTGCTGCTCCAATGAGTGGCTAGTTGTATATCTGATAAGGAAGCGCGAGAGTTCTTGGCTATTTTCGTACAGGTTTGCTATTGACAAGACTCACGAAAGGAACTCCCATTAAGGTTGTTCAAGTGGGGAAAAATCATAATTTTATATTTGTATGAAATAGTGTTAGTTTTGTAGACATTACTTAAGAGTACATTTAACTCTATTGAAAAAAAAAATTACCTCATCCAGTTTTTTCGTAATGGCACTTCAAAGTCAAAATTTGCATATTTTTACTTCATACAAAACTTGAAAACCAGTAAATATAATGAAATGGGAAAAATCACATCAAAACTACATGGCACGGACTACAGCTTGAAGCATATAAAAACCCAATACAAAATTTTTTTGGGTTTAAAATAAATTTCTAAAAATAACCAAAAAAATGTTTAAATTTTGAAATATTTTATTAAACAAAAAAAAAATGTTTTAATGTGTTTTATATGCTACAAGCCATAGACAATGACACGTAGTTTTTATATGATTTTTTCCATTCCATTATGTTAACTGGTTTTCAAGTTTTGTATGAAATAAAAGTACGCAAATTTTTATTTTTGAACTACCAATACAGGAAAATTAGCTGAGCTAATTTTTTTCGTTAGAAGTATATGTTCTCTCAAGTAATGTGTATAAAACTAACACTGTTTCATACAAATATAAAATTGTAATTTTTCCCAACTTGAACAACATTAAGGCAACGGGTTCCTGTTTATGCTGGGTTTCTTAGTTTAATTTTTTTTTAATCCTAAAAGCGAGCAGATATCGCAAAAACCGTTATACAGAAATGTTGATAATTGTTTGTACTATAACGCCTAACTTTTGCAAAACATAAACTCATACAATTTTGGCCAGTTATCGATATAATTACAATTTCAATAATTAGCCAAAATTATGATATAATAAACCGTCTTTCGTTGTTGCGATGTTAAGGCATTGTCGCCTTCTCTTACACTTAACCAGCAAACAGTAGAAATAAATTGCACTTAAAATTGCATACATAAAACATGATGATATTTTTTATGGTAACGTTACAGAATGTTTGTAGTACTTCTACCATGATAATAGAGAGAGAGAGAGAGAGAGAGAGAGAGAGAGAGAGAGAGAGAGAGAGAGAGAGAGAGAGAAATTTAAAAAATGATAAAATAACAGTAAACAGCTAAGAAAAAAGTAAAAAATAATAACAAGTTAACGTAGCTATGATCAAGTAGACGAGACTACATATATATATATATATATATATATATATATATATATATATATATATATATATATATATATATATATACATACATACACACACATACACACACAAATACACAAATACACATACACACGTACATACCACCCACATATACATACACATATACGTACACCTATATACTCATACACACATATACATATGTACATGTCAAGTAGATTAAATTACAATAAATAATAAATAAAATACATAATAAAAACTTACGCTACGTAAAAAAATAGGGTACATACTATAATTTCCAACATTTCTATGTAACGGTTTTGCGATATCTGCTCATTTCAGGATTAAAAAAAAAAAAATAAATAGAAATTAAATAAAACTGACCAAAACAGCATAAATAAGGACCCGTGGTCTTAAGGAGCATCCCTACATAGCAAACACCTGAGCACACGGCCTATGGACGTACACTTGGAGTGGCAGCTGGGCGTGTTCTCGTATAGAAGACACACTAAGGGTAAAAACCAAGGTAGATATTGACCAGAGAGGAGTATCTGTGAGTGTAGAAGAGAAAAAAGGGGGGGTGGGGTGGGGTGGAAGAAGACAGCACTAACCAGGGACAGAAAATATGAAAACCCGTCTCACTTTCAGTAGGGGTTTTCTTTAAAAAAAACCATAGGGTAAAATACAGAAAAGTATAGGATGTTACAGTAGCTAATTATCAGAACAATATGTACTATAAACGAGTGGTTTTATTGTGCGATTTCGCTGAAATCATAATTTTACTTTTAATAGTGTTGACATTCCAGTATCACAAATTATACATACTCTAGTAACAAAGATAATATTTCAGCCTTTTCTTTTAAAAACTTGTCGGACGTGTATTATATTTTTATTACAATAAACAAATAATCTTAAAGTGCTGATAATTTATTGACTCGGGAAGCTCCTTAGAAAGATTTTGGACTATAACGTGACTTCAAAGATTTCGCCAAATTTCCGTATCTCTACAAGATACAAGACGACTTTTTTTTGGCAGGAATGAAATTGTGAAATTAAACGGGCTGAATCAGACAAAATATGTGAGCATATTGTAACTCGTGTGATAATTTTTGATGGCGATGTGTCGTCCGGAAGTGTGCGGCAGGGATGCGAGGAAACAGACCGGTTATTAAATTGATTGATGTCCTAGCTGTCTTGGGTCGCACGTCCTTGGACCAGCTAGAGAGAAAGTGTAAAAGAGCCGCCCTTCGTGGGAAATGATAATCTGGGTCACGTGACAGCCAACGAATTACAACCCGTCGTCGTTGAGCGGATGGCAGCTGAAATGTCGCCCTTTTGAAGGGCAGTTCTTCACGTCTGGTAGGTTAGGCGTAAGGTTAGGTCAGGTTAGATAATGTTATTTTAGATTACGCCAGGATATATCTATTCTTCCAAGCAGTGTGAAAAAAAAAAAAAGGTGGGGTGATAGACGTTACAACCCTCCTGCTCCCGAAGTCTAGTTTTTAAGAAATTATTAAAAAAATGTAAATATTTTTGCCAGTAGAATATTTAATGTTTCGTTACGAAAACGGCCAAAATAGCGTTTGCACCTAGAAATCCTAATTTCCCTGGTGTCGAGGGACCCCTCCCCCTCTCTTTAAGGGGGTGATCAGTGTTCCTTGCTAATATTCTCAGGTAACCACCCCCCCCCCATTTTTCGTCTCTTACACAGATTCAGGCTACATCACTGCTTCCAAAGGGCAAAAATTCAGACAATCCTACTACCGAGAAATCCTGAAGGGCTGTCCTTCCAAGAGGAAACAATTCATGCAGTCGCCCCGTTGAATGAGTCTGTAAGGACTACGGACAACTATTCTATAAGTGCGTGAACGACTGAAATGGAAAATATCGGCTAATTTTTTTTTTTTTTTTTTTTTTTTTTTTTTTTTTTTTTTTTTTTTTTTTTTTTTTTTTTTTTTTTTTTTTTTTTTTTTTTTTTTTTTTTTTTTTTTTTTGCTGTGGCCGCCTAAGTGCCTTTGAAGCGCACATTGAAAGAAAAATGTTGTAGAAAGTCTTCCCTACAAAAAATTTTTGTTGTAAGCATAAAACGGATTTTTTTTGGTGCCCACAATATTTTAGTGGTAGTAGCAAAATGATTTTGTAGTTATCAGAAAATAAATTTTGCATGGTGTATACACATAAAATATTTTGTAGCTGCCACAAAAAAAAAATTTTTTTTTATGCTGAACACTTAGAACGACATATCCTAGAGACCGGGAAAATTCGCGGTTTCCCTAGGCTTGTAGGTTAGCCTCCAGGAATATAAGTGTATTCAAGCAGACATCAGCTGTTCATTGGCTGCTCGGTGATACAGAGAAATGGGCCCGCATTTTGTTACATTGTTCATTATTGGCTCATACTTCCAGGTGGTGTCAAATAAGTCAACTGCCAATTGTGAAAGTAGCAAGAACTTACATTTACTGGAATCCTAGCTTGTGCTTGAAATAAAACGCGAATTTTTCAGGTCTCTACATATCACAAGCTTCAAGCTTTACTAGCCTCTAGACGCAAGTCTTCTCGCCTATAGCTCACTTCTTCGAGACATTCGGCGATGGCCCTATGTTTCATGCCTTAATATTAAAGGAAATTGTTAGAAGGATATTTTTTTTTCATCCTCCGTTGGACTGTAAAAAAACGCGAATGAATTGTAAAATGCTTTACGGTCAAAATATACGTACATATTTCAGCTACACGTCTCAATTTAACCACCACCCAGATTAAGACATTTATCGTGCCTGTGCTCCAGCTCTCCGGTACTCTCTGCAAAGAAATAAGCTATAAGTGATTCGGGATAAAGTGAGCAATCAAAGAAGCCCTGCTAAAGTTCTATTTACAGCCAATTCGTATCTTTCCGCGCGTAACGGCTTACAACGGGACATATCTAACCTCTCTGGACACGTGATGTTTGCACTTTTAAGATAAATTGTGCAGACACTGGGAATCTATGCAATTTAATAAATAAAGCTTATCTGTTATATGCAGTACAATTATGTAGAGTTCGGTCGATTTTGTTTCAGTATTGTTTCATTTAAATAGGGTAATACACGGAACTATATTACGTAATTTCGCTGCCAACCATACAAACAGTAAAGCACTATAGTTAAAGTTGAATTATATGCAGTAACAGCTAGGGATATACTTCAACGGTTAAAATGTTTGTGCTCACTTTATCCCGAAAAATCATATACTACTGTCCTATGCTCTAAACACCGCTCTGCAGCCCGAGTAGACGGCCACCTTAAGAGTGCGTGGTAGATAAATAAACTGTGAAAACATCAATCTATTTCTACGCTTTTTTTCGAAGTCAATATGGATAAAACACTCAATGACAATCCTAAATAATGGTATTTGCCAACTTTATGAGTAAACATTTATCCAGAATTACTAATTCGTTACACGTGATCTCTTGCGCCTCAGTTAATGCACGAGGTTCCGGCGTCAGAGATTGTGCCTCAGAAGTTCGTAACACTAGAAACTATTTTATTTAAAACGTTGGCTAAAACTATTGTCTAGGATTGCTATTGTTTAATTTTCGCAAATTGGCTTCAAGAAATCTACAGTTATAGATTAATGCTTTTAGCGTTGGATTATGTACCACGCCCTCTTAAAGATATGCTCTTACAGAGTATGTTTATACTTTTTTTTTTAGCGATATTAAATTTTTAAGCTTAAAAGAGAGGCTGATTTTTTCAAACCAGTAAATTGTGTGGTTTTAGATTATTGTGTAATTAACGAAGTTCTAGTTAGTTGACTTTTTATTCTAAACCGTATAATTTCTTATTTTGAAGGGAAAAAACTAGCTATTATGGCAAACCTCATGACTGCCAAACAAATGTTTGATCTCTGCTCTCGTTTAGCTTAAAAAATTATTATCACGTAAACAACAGAAACTAGAGAGCATGACCTTATATGGGCCTGTGTATATTGGTGATGGGTTTGTTTTGTTGGCAGTATATACTCAAGTGACGGAGACAACAAACCACAGCAGTTAACAATACTGTGTAAAATTTCTAGCAGTTCCGTAATTCTATGTGAATAAAAATGAATATATGTCTGTAACGTATGCGATGAAACTTAGCTAAGTTGTTTAACGTGCGCCCGCGAAGTTTTCTGACAAAAATATTGCTGCTGGAATGTAAAGGGGAGGAACAGGATACCCATAATTTTAGTGAAACGTTTTTATTATTTTAAAAAAAATTTTCTAATACGTCAATACTGACTCTTAAGAGCTCTATATAGCAGACGATAAGAGGTCGACTGTTAGTGCGTCAACAACCTTGTCACCTTTATGCGAGGGGCACGAAAACAGCCTACAGTGTTTCAATTATTGGTATTTTCCTGTTGGACTATAAGCGGTGTCCCTACTTTTTTAATTACTGAAATGGCGTGGTAAAGTCCGGCGAGTGCTTCTCTATTTTAATTTTACGATTCCGGTTGGTAATTTTTACGTGACAGTAGTTTGAAAAAGCCGTATTTGACAATTTTGAGGTGCCCCAAAACTATGTTTCTAAAAAACCAAAATAGAGAAGAATAGTTTAAAGGGCTTGGGCCCGAGTTTCTCGGCTTTCGAGAGAATTATTTTTTTAAAATGCATACGAAGGTCGATATCGTAAAATTACTTCGTAACTTTGTTGCGAATTGGTTTTACTATGCAATGTAATTTTTCGAGACAAACTGTATGATGAGTGTAGCTAATTTATAAATCAAAACAAAATTTCGTTAATTAAATAATTAGCAACTATTTAGCAGTCTTCTGACTCAACAAAATTAGAGTATGCAGTTTAAATCAGTCATAACAAAGTTACGAAGCGATTTTACGATATTGGCTCCCATTTATGTTTTAAAAAATAATTGTCGTTAAATGCGAAGAAACTCGGGCCCATGCCCTTAAGTGTGTTTTCTTTTCTTTGATAAAGATATGACACTCGCGTTTAGTAGTATCTCTTAAAAAACACTTTCTCCGGGTACCCTGCAACACAGTTTATAAACCAGTTGTATAGATAGGACTCTTAACGTCATATTGCACTATTTAGAATTTTCAACCATTTTTACGGTCCAGATTTATTTCTTTAAGAAAATTTAAAACATACAGTAATTTATCACTTTTAGTATAATTAGCAGTATTAATATTAATTTAATGGAATTCGATGAATTTCTTAAAATTAGTTTTTGGAAATAGATTGGTAATTCTAATTACGAATTTCTCGAACCTTTGAACGTATTTGTGTACGCACAGATAGAAAAACAAAAAATATTGTACATCCAAATGTACTTCAATAAACATATAAAAACAAACACTTTCTATCTTTGCGTTGCATTCCGACACTTGCCGAGTGCTCGTACTAAATATATTATCACTTTAAATATAAAACTACGCAAAAGAAAGGCAAGTATTAACATAATAAATAAATAAATAAATAGCAAGCATACAAAACTACAAAGGACGTTTTAAAAACAAAAAGTAACATTATGTCAGATCGGACATTTCTTTCAAATTGAAACTTTAAAAGTAAAAATTAGTTTAGAATTATGTTACTATTTTCTTAATGTCACATACTGAAAATAATAATTACAATGATAAATGTACCAACCACAGGAATATGAGCACCCAGCTGCAGTGGTTGTCTAGAAATTTTTGCCAACGGCACAGATGCATTTATTTAATAAAATGTAGTTTTCCACCTGGTCTTCAAAATTCATCAGACTTTTTTTTTTTGTTTCTTATTTTTAAAAATATTGCTAATTGTATAAACGTCATCTTACACACCTCCTACGCGACCAGTTTACCCTGTAAGCCAACCTTTGGAAAATATATACCAACTAAAATATAGTACATCCGTACCGCGTACTGTGTGTACATGAAAAGCTTCCATTTCTATTGTCAGGTTTTTGGCCACGAAGTTAAAATAGAAAATAAATTAAAAATTAATTCTTTTTCGAAGATTTTATTTTGAAAATAACTCTTTTGAGAAAACGAATTGCGTTACATACATTTCCTTTAAAAAATTTTACAATACAAATAATTAACAAAATTGGATAATAATCTTTTGTGAGATATAAATTTCAAAATTAGGTTACTATGCAAATGTTAAGAAACTGCGTCACCTATTTTGTTGAATTATTCATTTTTGTATAATTAATTAAGGGGGTGACTACTTAACAGCCATGTTGCTTTACGGAAAAAATATATTTTACGACTGCGAGTGTATTATTGGACAATGTAAGTGCCAGTAGATATTACATCAACTTGATTATTTTGTAATTTCACCTTAATATTTCGAATGCAATGTACGTAAACACAATGAAATGCAGTGTAATTAACTAAGCCCCTAGTTAAGTATTTTCAATCTTTCCAAGTCTTTAGTCAGGAAGAAATTTAAAAAAATTTAGCGTGATTAGTGACAGTAGCTCTTACGTACAGTATACATGGAAAAAATATTCAAAGTTTCTCATGGTAATTTTTTTTCCCCCAGAAATTTCACGCCAAACATTTTGGACTGTTCCTCTAAGATGTACATTTTAAGGCTGCTTCCTAATTTAAGCCGTGTGTAAGCATCCTCTGGAACTCTTGACGCAAACGAACCATGGCGAAAGCAACGGAGAGGAAAGGATTAAATAGCGAGAACGTGTAAAGAGAACGGAAGAAGGACAGAATACTAGCGGAACTAATGAAGTGGAATGTGGACAGGAAATGGGTAGAAATGCAGGACTGCTACTCAAATGGTTTAATCGTGTTCAAGATACGATGCAGAGATAAAACATACAGCTAGAAGACGAATAAGACAGGATTAGAAGGCTGATGGTTATAAACTGAGACAAAAGGACTTGACTGCAGTCAGTACTCGGTACTAAGATTTGGTAGTTTTTTTGCATTTAAATGATATTTTACAAACTGGGTTTTGTATGGTTTTTTTTTTTTTTTTTTTTTTTTTTTTTTTTTTTTTTTTTTTTTTTTTTTTTTTTTTTTTTTTTTTTTTTTTTTTTTTTTTTTTTTTTTTTTTTTTTTTTTTTTTTTTTTTTTTTTTTTTTTTTTTTTTTTTTTTTTTAAAATTACTACGGCAATTAGCATAAAAAATTAAGTAACAGGAAAATTAGTTCTGACGTGATATTTCTCCGACCAGGAAAATTATGTTTGGAAATTATGTTTGCGTTATCAATACAACGTATTAACTGTGGAACTAAAATAAAACTCAATAGGTTACACATTAACATAAGTAATTAACCTCACAAGAGCTTGGTTATGATCTATAAAAACACTGCCCCAAAGGACTGACTCACCTTGAACCGAAGAGACGTTAGGAAATTAAAAGGCGCATTAAAGTTTTACAAGGTTGTGCGCTATAAACCAGGCAACTTTTAAAACTTTGCTTTGTTTCTTGTTCATTTCGGCCTGCTGTGTAATATTTTCCTTCACTTAATTTTGCAAATAATCTTCAGTGAAAACTTCATGAATTTTTTAACGAACGAATTTTACCACTAGTGCGCTTGAAATATTTCTCACCCCTGTTTCACACCAGCAGATACACAAACCATATCAATTTTGTACTAGCAATAAACAGATACCTTAAAATTTCGCGTTATTTTATTGCTGCAAACTAAACTGGAAACTCTTGTTCGCTCCTTAAATGTTTTCCATTAGCATACATTGACGTGGCTTGCAGCGGCAAACTTTTTTGACCAATAGTAAAAATTTCCACGGTAAGAGTGACCAAAGTATGTAATGCAGTCAAATACGAATACAGCATATCAAAAAAGGGCGATGGCCAATGACATCGAAGATTGCCTTCAAGTCTGTACAGGTAAACTCTAAAAACGCTTTCTTGCCCACAACAAAATGTTTGCTGCGGCAAAAAAAAAAAAAAAAAAAAAAAAAAAAGATTTTGTTTAAAGTTACAGTAATTGTAACAAAAACTACGCTATCGTTAAGATAGTTTATGAAAAATTTTTATGGCGAAGCTAGCTGCGATATTTTCAAGTAAGATATATGTTGAAAAAAAATTTATCTTTTTTACAAAATAAGTGATTTTATTTAAAAAAATACTTTTTAAAGAACAAATGTAGTAACACCATTTTCCAAATTTTTCTTTGCTGTGAGGCAATATTTCTTTACCGTAAATGAAATATTCTGAAAGAAAAATATGTCTTCTTTGTAAGGAAAACGATTTACTGCACAGTAAAAAAAAATTGTTCTTTTACGAAAAAACATTTTTGGAGAATAGTTTCCAAAAAAAAAATCCTATTTGGAAACTAACAAATATATTGCAAACTTTACAGGAAATGCTGGAAAGTAAAACAAACCGTTTTTCTTGCAGGTCCCTATCGATGGGCAACTCATGAATTTTTACAGACGTAGGGAAGTACAGCATAACTTGCAACACACCCACGCCCTAGTCATAACCAGTAACAGGAAGATTGCGCAAGTTCAAACAACAAACAAAAATAAATAGAAAACAAGCCTAGTTTGGCTGTAGTCAACACATCCGTAAAACAACACAAACAACAGAACATGAAATATTCCATAAGGTATTAGTCAACAACATTAATAAAGAAAAGAAAACAATGAAATAAACATCCAAAAAGAAAAGTCGATATACGCTACAAAATAACCTGTTAAACTCAGGACACCAATTAAGACAGCACTGGACAAATGAAAGAATAACAACGACGACGTCACAGACAAAATACTAGACGATACGATGAAGACACAAAAGAACACATTAGATTTCTTAAACTTTTTACGGCGTTTTGTGAACTGACATCTGTTCCCAACTTCACCCGATATCAACTCCCGAAACGTCGTGAAAAATTTGTTTTTAGAAATCTACAGTATTCTTTTGTTTTTTCGTCGTTGTATCTTCTAGTCTGTGACGTCATCGTTGCTATCCTGTCTTGTGTCCAACATTGTCTTCGTCCCAGTATTGTCTGCGCTGTCTTAATATTGTGGTGTCCTGAGTTTTGCAGATTATTTTGTTTTGTATTTCGACTTTGTTTTGTGTTTAATTATTTTTTTCTTTCTTTATTCGTTGTTGGCTAATTCCTTATGTAATATTTCATGTTCTGTTGTCTTCTTTTGTCTCACGCAGGAAGATTTCTATGATGGTCAGGTAAATGGGTTTTACGTCTCGTCGACAGAGAGATCATTATAGACGGAGACATACAACTTGGTACAATGACAGGAGCTGGGAGAAGAGTCGGCCATGGCCTTTGTTAGGGAACCATCACAGCATTCGCCTGGAGCTATTTCGGGAAACCATGGAAAACAGAAATCAGAATGTCCGGAGCCTGGGATTTAACCCAGCTCCCCCCGAATGCGAGTCCAATGTGCAGGGCCATTGACAGGATTTCCGGGCCCATAATTAAGTATTTAGGGCTCCATACCATCCCAAATCCCACTTTTCTTTCCCCCAAGTTACAGATGACATATTTTCTGATCAACCTCCTCGAAGCAACAAAATGTGAAACATGAGACAAATTATATGTGGGGAAAAATAATTTTTTTTAAAGTTTTATTTTATTATTTTTTAGTTCAATGCCCCGGGCCCGTGCCCTTCGTGTTTTCGGACCCCTGCGTCACGTTGCGTCACCTCGCTCGGTAAATATTTCTTGGACGACATAATATTGCAATGGCGAATGTCCACGATGGTTCAGTACATTGTTCTGTCCCATTGCGAGGAACATTCAAAGACATTCTTGTGTATACACAAGACAGTGGTTTCTAATATGAAGATCAATGAACTCGCTATATATTCACTTCCCTAGTCATAACGTACGGCAGAGAAAGATTCAGCTGGCTGACCGAAGAATCCAACCAGGTCATTTCCAAAATAGTTCAGTTAATGTCGGGCGAGCAGCTTACGAGAAAACGTCACTAATGGAAGCTGTGTAATAGGAAGGTTGGGCGGCGGGATCGTGTCTGATCATCGTGCCGGCCTCGATGAAGACGTGATATATCTCAGGCGGCAACCAGCTGTCCCCTGGGGCCAGATATAACATGTTTACGATAAAGTAAGCACTGCTTAGATTTTCCTTTCAGTAATCCTGCAATCATATTTACTATGTTTAAAATGAAAACTACACTGGAACTAAGAACCACTGTAAGCGTTTCATGACTCTCAAAACTTAAAATCTATGGCTCCAATAAAATACAGATTTGGTATTAAGTGTTGGGGAGTGCTCATTTTAAAGCGAACAGACTATACGAGAGCCACCGTGGAAACAGGTACAGTTTTAACTGTACGCGCGCCGATAACTTTGCCGCGACGTGAGTTACTAGGGTCATCATCTCATCATCGTCCCAGCCAGTGGCGTCTCTAGGGTTGTTGGCAGGTAGGGCAAAAGTTTTCAGAGAACTGTATAGTGTTGTACGGTAGTTGACGCTGCAGCCACTGACACGCTGGTATGTAGGTGCCGCTTATTACTGACTGCTCACAACACAATAAGTTGCCAGTATATAATTCATGGTCATTGGTATAGGGCGGCGCGTTCACACGTGTGTACACTTCTCAACAAGTTGTGTACTACCTGCCAACAACCCTCGAGCCGCCACTGGTCCAAGCCCGCCGATTTCACAGCAGTAACGGCGTATCTAAGGGGATGGTTTTATGAGGTTCATCCCCTCCTCACCCCTTCCGAAACACCCAAAAAAAATTTAATTGGGAAGATTAGGTAATGCTTAAATATTTCCTTAAATTATTCTGAAGAAGGAACAAAACTTTTAAGAGCAGGTATATTTTACTCCTCGAAATCCTACCAGAAGAACATATAAAATACCTTAATTTTTCACATTGAAATCCAAAACTTTCCGGAGGTGGACCCCTGGACCACCCGCTTTAACGGGGTATGAATGAATTTTAAAATTCTCTCCCCCCTGAAAATAATTTGGGGTCTACGATGCCCTTCCATTTCAGAATGAAATCGGTTTACTTGTGTAGATGGGAGAATGTAAGCAATCAAACCCAACGTTTTTTTTTAAGTTGGCACGCCCCTGTCCCATATTTAGGTGAAAAGCTACAACTTGTTTCAATGCAAATTTTAACACAACCATTTTTTTTTTTTTTTTGCCATTTTACCACCCTTCCTGCCAATAAAACGAGAGTAGAGTTACCGAGTTACCGGAGGGCGGCGGGCTGTGAATCTGAAAAGGGGAATGGGTACGGAGAGAGAAAGATGGTTCGGGGACGACGTCTCACGGCAGCCAATGAGAGCACGGCCTGCAGGCGGCGAGGGCCAATAGCGAGGCGCGGAGCAGGCGCGCACGCTCGCCACACCGGCGTCGACAGAGAGAGATGAGACGTGACCCGCCTACTCCGGGCAGGCCGTCCTGGGCAAGGTCCCGGGACTCGTGTAACGTAATTGGCGCTCTTACAAGGCACAAGACAAATGCCGAACGTTTATAACGAGCGGGAACAGCTGTTGTTCGGCTACCATCACCTACGCCCCTTGCTGTTTTGCTATTTGTCTTCCATCCCACGCAGGGTACAGCGGTATTCTGTTACAGTCTATCTCATGTTCAAGTGCACTCTTTTTGACAGATCTCATATGTCATTTATGATATTGAATTTATTATGTCTAAATACCTTGCTCAAATATAGCCATTTTTACTTTTAAATTTGCATTTTAATACAAACTAAGTACTTTGGACATACATAGAAATGATGGTTTGTCGCGGGAAAACTCAACAAACGCTCAGCTTACCAGAAGATTACTGGTTTTAGTTTGTACTTGGATCTGTTACCCTATTTGACTGAACCAAACATAATCTCGCTGTTGTAATATTTGATGCCTGTTACTGGTCTGCAGACAGCTACGCTGTGTCAGAAGTATATCATTGAATCATATATGTTGCAAGAAAGTACGGCGTTTTCAAGGGTAGGTTGGCACAAATATTTTCGCGATATACAATCGTTAGGGCCACGATTTCGTCGCGAGAAGATTTTTGCCACACTTTGTTTAGTGTCTCACGTGCACGTCGGAGTTTTGCTTCATGGTTATTGGCAGCGTAGACACGTTTCTTATTTGACTGCACCAATCCGAGTAAGACTATTGTGACTCCGTACGTCTGTAATTTGCCAAGGCAAGTGAGAGTAAAATCATCCAATCACAGACGATATAGCAAAGCTGCATATTATGTGCACATGACGCACTGAAACCAAATGTTGCACAAATCTTTTCGCCATAAAATCGTGCCTCTAACAATCGTCTCTATACATACGCCATTGTAGCAAATGGTGTGTCACAGGAAACCAGAGAATACACACAAACTAATTTTGTTCGTCTGATTTTTCATTGTCTTACTGTCCACAGTTAGTATGTTATTTGTTTTGGTCCACTTTCCTCAAGGTGTCTGTGTTTCTGCTATGTCAACTACATCGAATTTTTTGGTCGTTCGTTTGGTTTTGTCTGTTTGTTGTAATTATTTTTGTCTGTTGTATCGTACTTACTTAAGAATTCCTTTTGTAGAATAATCTGAGTTATCTATTAAGTTTTTCCTTGATTTTTTTTTTTTTGGTGCTTAGGTGGTCGTTTGTGTTATTTTCTTGTAAATCACTGACTGAATTGCTTGTGGAATTGTTATTGTTTGTCTTTGTTTGCCAGTTGCAAACAAAGTCCTTTTGTTTGTTTGTGTGTATTCTCTGGTTTTCTGTGTCATACCACTTGCTGCAATGGCGTATGTCCGAAATATTTCTTTAGTTTGTAACTTTCTCCCATTGCAAGAATCGTTTAAAAAGAACATTGCGTTTTAATGTTAACGGAATTTTGAAAATAGGCATTCATAGTAGTGCCTTTACTTAACATCGTTTCAAAATCTCGGTATATTTCATTAACTTTTTTAATTTCTGTTTTCATTCGCATTGACCTGGAAAACAGCTCGAAATCATGTCCTTCATCTGCCACCTAAGGCTGTTAAAATGTCAACAAAATTTGTCTTATGTTTATTTTCTTTTTATTTGAGAGGGTTTATTAACGTCCCACGGTTTTATGCACTTTTCAGGCTTAGTGGAGGATGGCTTACAAACTAACTAAACTTAAGAAAATGACATAAACATCCATGCCCGTACTGGGATTTGAACCCAGGACCTCTCGCACCGTAGACCGGCATGCTACCGACCATGCTATGGATGCCGGCTTTCTTCCTTCTGAGTTTTAAGGATTTTCTATCGTTTTGTAACTTCACATCAAATGGAAGTATGATAAAATCATTATATAAACTGAAACATAATTTTCGTATACATTCTTGACATTATTTTAAATATTTTAACAACAAATATTATGCAGTGCGAATTTCATAAAACCAGTAACAATATGCTATGGTTAAAGTATTTCTCAGAGTCATTCCAAATCCATGAAGAAATTGCTGTGGAATCTGAGTATTAGTTCTCCTTCAGTCAGTGTAATATTTAGATAAGTTTTCTTTGAATTTTATTGTAAAATTTACAACGGCACTACATGCGAACACCTTTTTGAATTTCCATGAATCTTCTTTACGACGCAGAGGTGCCTTTAATATCCATTCTAACATGTTGATTATCATTGTAATATGACACAATTGTGGAATTTCAATTTTTAAACATAAAAAAATATATATATATATAAATTACTGTAGTTGTCCTACTTAATTTTTAAGACGCATGTGGATCGTTATTCATACATCTCTTCCAATAGTACTTGAAAAAAAAAATTACCAACATTAATACTCTACTGAAAATACAGAAAGTAAGTTTGTACCTTATCGACACCCTTAAAGAAAATTAGGAAAGTGCATATTTATTGTTATAGATTGGAACAATCCGCGGGTTCGCTGACTTATAGGCCAGCCTCCTAGAATATATGTGTTTTCAAGTAGACAACAGCTGTTCATTGGCTGCTCGCTGATACAATGATTCAACATGATTCGGCCTACATTTTATTGCTTTTATATTATTGGCCGAGTGCACTCCAAGAGGTGTCAAATAAGTCAGAGGCCAATTACGAAAGTGAAACGAACCTACAGTTGTTTGACTTTTAACTTGTGCTCGAAATAAAACGCAAATTTCATCAGGTCTCCACATATCAATATCTATGTAATAAAAATCCATGTGCGTATGTATGTTCCCTACGGACTCCAAAACAGCTGGAGTGATTTTGACGAAATTTTCAGACAATCTTCAGATTAGCCTGCGGGTGACCCTGTGAAGTTTGGCAGCGATCAGATCAACATATTTTTTTTGCCAGTTTTACGTAATATTTTCCCTACAAATTAATTAATGAATAAATACAATTAATTAAGTAGGACAGACTTGGAAGCGTGCGGCATGTCAATGTATAGACTTCAGTTCTTGGCTACAGATAATTAGTACATGGGGTCGCAAGTTATATATAAAGTAGTTTAATACTTTGGTTTCCAAATCGTGCAAATTCATCTCACTGTTGCAGATATAATTTGCGTGCTATTGGACAATAACGAGCACGATGAGGACCTGGAAGTGAGCGGACAATAAGGTCGAATCCTTCTCACCCATCACTTACCTTATAGCCCCTAAGTGCAAGACGCACTGGTGTCTATCTTCACGCCGAGGACTTCTGTTAATCGCACCTGTGGATATTTCAAACGACGTAATTTCATTCTGTGTTACGTAATTAAGTGATGGACAACTAGCTGCCTACACGACACCAGTGCGTTAAAAAATACTGACGTCATGGGCACTGAAGGAAAGTAGTTTTCTGTGTCCTCCGTGTCCGACACGATGATTTATTTATGTTTGTTTCCCTGTCAGCTTGCCGTCTTCTATTCGCCTTGACACACAACACAAGCATGAGCTTTAGGTAAAACTGTGTCATGTCCCAACTGACGTGAGAAATACGCACGTCAAACAAAGCATGGACATATAATTTACAACATTTTTACTTCACAGCAGCGTTAATTGAAATCTTCACAGACACATGCAAATTCCACGTTATTATTATCATCACACAGGCTAGAATTCGTTGGTCTATACTCACACAAAACTCTTCAAGACTAGGGCCATGAACTTTTAACGAAAAACATTTTGCCCCACTTTGTTCCAGTGGCTTATATGCACATCTGCAGTTCAGCTGTTACCCTACACTAGACGACACTATGCAGCGCATCAACTTCTATACCGTTTAACCGATCATCATGAAAATTATTATTCATAACATTCATCCGATTGAAATGAAACTTCGTTTTGCATGCAACCGCGGATGTATTTGACGAAAAGAAATATATATATATATATCGATGGCCCAGTTCAAAAGGGAAACAACTCAAAATTCCCAGTTCTGAGTAAAATGCACGTAAACAGATTTTCGTTTCGCCTAAAAAATTGTTACTTAACATTTTTGGTTGGAGTTAATTTGACGCAAAAGTATAGAGGTAACTATCAAAGGCGTTTAAAATGTTTGTATTCTGTCTTGCTGAAATTATCACAAATTAAATAAAAGAAATACAATTTTATTAGCTCTTTATTGACGAAATGTGCCATGTTAATAAAACAAATGAATTTGTGTTCCCCCCCCCCTCTGGGTAGAGTGAACTTCTGCCTATATGTTGGTGAGCCAAACTCATAAATGCCATTTTTTAAGTTGTTTCCCTTTTGAACTGGGCCATCGATGTATCGGAAACAGGGTAAAAATTACCGGGAAACAGTGTGAACATTATCAGAAAATAGGTTAAATCAGAACGGGTGTCCTAAAATAGAAAATTACGCAAACGAAGTCGCGGGTACAGCTAGTGTTTGAATAAAATTTTGCAAAAAAGTATAACGATAGGATAGGCCTACTATTTTTGTTGGACATTTGTGTAAGACGGAATTGGCCTACCCATAAGGAAAAGTTTAAATAATAATTAACGAAATGAAAGAAACTTGTATGGCTGGCATCATTCCCCAACTGGCACCTTTCCCCTAGTTACATTACTTGCTTTTAGTATATTATTTATCAATTTTTTTTTTAGAACAATTTTACATTATTCGCCACAAAGAAACAAATTGTATTTCAAATCAGAGATTTTCTTCAAAGAAAGACAGCCAAAGTTTCTACAAATATTACAAGTAAGTAATTTTAACAACAAAACAATTTTTGTTACCATCAATGCTTTTAACGGATGTTTTAATTTGCGTCAAAGCAATTTTGTAGTCGGGTGTATTTATACGAAAGTGTCTTTTGCCGCAACACGAGTTGCGTTGTAGTAATGACTTCGTTTCAAGATTGTAACAAATTACTAATACACTGATGTGTCACAATTTATATTGCAAAGTCTTCTAATACCGTGTGCTTGCTGTCACATAGTGTATTTTTTTTTTTATTTTTATGTTTGTACCAACCTTTTTTTTCTTATTTTAGACATAAATTGTGATGAAATCTTCCTCTTAGGAAATTTTTGCATATCTTATAGTTTTTTGCGTAATGAGTCGTAAACGTCAAAATGTGCATTTTACGGTTTTATGCACGCCACTAAAACCAACTGATATACCAAATCGAAAAAATTCACAATGTATAACATTGTTGTAGACTATGATTTGGCATACATAAAACAAAGAATAAAATATTTTTGTATTTAATAAAAAGTCCTGAATTTTTAAATAAAAATTTTAACAATTTTTTAAAAATACAAAACTATACATTTTTTCGTTTTATATGTGTCAAATCATAGTCTACAACAATGTTATACACTGTGAATTTTTTCGGTTTTTTGGTATGTCAGTTGGTTTTAGTGTCGTTCATAAAACCGTAAAGTGCAAATTTTGAAGTTTACGACTCATTACGAAAAAACTATAAGAGATAAAAAAATTTCCTAGGAGAAAGATTTAGTCACAATTTATGTCTAAAATAAGAAAAAAATATCTGGCACAAATATAAAAATAATAAAAGACGTTGAAAACTGAGGTGTACGCCCCCTTAAGCTAAAAACATTGTCGCCATTTTGGTTTAATGTATTTTTCATTATAATTCCTGTTTAAGTTTCATTTCTGAAAACTTATCTAGTAATCGATCAATGGTCTACTGCAGATGTCTCTACGTGGTAAACTAATCCCATTTACACCAACTGTAAACCTCAGAGTCCTCTTACATTGTGGTTTACCTTAGCAAGAAGATTAAACAATAAACTTTAAATACATTTTATTCCGGAGTTGACGGTTGTCATTCCCTCTTAAGGCCTCGCTCTTGGTTTTGTAGTGGTTTCGAAAAAATATTTTTTTAACGCAAATTAATACATACATTAAAAATTCATTCTTACGGTTTTAACACTTACATATCATCGTTTGCATCTGAATTTTTCTGTTGCAATACACCAAACGTATTTTTAGATTTTTTGCCCCTGAAATATCGCATATTTTATTGCCAAAATAAGGAATAATTAAGCAAAATCATTTTTTGCTAGCAAACGGTATATTATTTTTAAGAACACTGTGGCAAAATTGTGTATCGTATGACTGTACACGGTCTAAAAAATTTTCAAAGCATTTGGTTAAAAGGTATTCCAGTTATCTGCTATTGTTTGAAATAAATGAAAGATCGTGGCCATAACACACAAATGTTGAGCTACACAACACCTACAAAATCATACTGTATTAAAAAAAAACATTTAAGGGGAAACAGTAATTTTTCTTATGCATTTTACTTTAGGTAAAACGAAGCAACAACCTGCGAAATACTCGAGAGCTGAGTACAACACTGGCTTAGCAGCTCTATCCTCGCAACACAACAATACTCTGCATAAAACATAGTTATGCTTGCATGCAGCTTACTAAGCGCTCTCTACCGAGTCATCATTCACTTCTAATAAGGCCATGAGTCCTTATTTACGCTGTTTTTTCCAACACTATTAAAAGGGTTCAGATGTCATAAAACTGCCACGTAGATTCGTTGAAAATTGTTTTTCCTATTAAGAGTTAATGATCGATCGCTAGTTTTTTTACGTTTGATGCACGGAAGGCGATAAGTCGAATATAACGCGTCGGTCAAACACATCATCGCCTCTAGGAGCGAAGGATAAATCTAGCGGGCAGTGATTTAGTAGAACGTTTTCTTCAATGGGACTTGAAGCGATGACCCTGTTATATTATTTGAGCACTTTTGAGGAGCTTGGAAAACCATGGTAAGAAACATGAGGGTCGTTGCCGTTTGTCTCGTGGTACTCCCGTGTTATAGCGTTCCGTCACTTCATTACTGTAGGGACGATCTAGTTGGAGCAGTCGTTAAATTCTTACTACAGCACAACTGGTGTTGCGACAAAAGAAACTTTCGTTATGCGGCATAAGACACATCCGTTCAAATACGACCTACAGCAAAATTGCTTTGACGCAAATAAATTTTTGTGTTAAGCACTGTAATGGCAATAAAAATTGTTTTGCAATTAAAATTCCTTACTTATAATCTTTACGAAAACATTAGCTGTAAGAAGAAAAGAAGATATATGCTCAGTGTTTTAATAAAATGTGTTTCTTTGTTATATAGAAAATAAAACTGTCTCAAGTAAAACTTGTTTAGTAAATAATTTGTTTAAACCAAATAAGGTAATTCGGGGGAAATATGCCAGATAAAGAAATATGTCAGTCAGACAGGTTTTCCACGTTTCATTAATTCATTATTTAAACTTCTGCTTGTAGGCTAGCTCATTCATGCCTTACACGAAAGTTCAACAAAAATAGCAGGCCTATCCTACTGTAACAGTTTTTTTTTTTTTTTTTTTTTTTTTTTCCATTGTGGAGGATACGGGTTCTTCTCCTGGTTACTACCCTCATGATTTCGGTTTATCAGAGTTTTACGAAATAAGTCCAGACGAAACTGCAAAGCCATTCGAGGGTATGTAAAATATTAATTAAATAATATAGTATTATAAGTGAACAACAGTTTTTATGTACTAATAAACATTATTTTAGTATATATAAATATATATCTCACAGAAAATTCTGGTGACTCTCACGGGGTATGGAAAGGTACGATGTCGAGCGGACGAGTGAAATACTCTATCGCCAATAAAATATGAACTACTCATCAAAATTCGATGAGAATTTTTTACCGAGTAGATATTTTATCAGCGGACGTTTATGTATAAAGCACTATCTCTCTACACGAGAGGTTTACGGATGTTAAAATTATTTTCAAATGATAACGCAAGTATTTTTGAAATTCGGTTATTATAGAAGCTTAGATATTATCATATTAACAATTATAAACTTACAGTTTTCCATTTTTGTAGATTTTGTGGCTTTTAGCCATTATTTTTTTTAAAAAAACAGTTTTAAATTTTTCAATGAAAAGTAAAGCATATTACCGCATAGTGCTACATAAATAAACGTCCGCTGATAAAATATCTACACGGTCAAAAAATCTCATCGAATATTGCCAAGTAGTTCAGATTTTATTGACGCTTAAGTACTCAGTTGTCCGCTCGACATCGCACCTTTCCATACCCCTTAAATATTATTTGACAATTTATTAGCTGTCATAAAAAATGTGTGCGTAAAAAGTGTAATATCGAAATTCTCTAAAATGTTGGTGTCAATGTTATATTAACGTCATTTAAAATGATTTTTATATGTCTGTATGACATTTTTATCTAATAAGTCTTATAAATAATAAAACAAATAGTGCATAACATTTTGACATGTTTACCTTGCTGTTATTTTGTATGTATTATCTGATTTGATACTGCCAAAAATCATGTGCAGTGTATTAACTCCTTAACATGTGCCTAGTAATCATGGAGGTGTCCTTCAAATTAGTCAAATAAATAAAAAAACTGGAAAAATAAATATAATTTAATGTCACCCTACAGTGTTCAGCAAACGCTTAAGGACAGTCGGTTTAGAAATATTTCAAATTTGAGGTGTAACGCTGGTTAGCTGCAGCTCTCCAGCTTCATCCCTGGGATACTTAGAATCGAACAAACGACCTGTTGTTGACGATATTTTCCTCTCTCTCGCCTCCTGCCAGCCGCGACAGTTCTGGGAAGCGCCCAGACCAACACCGGGTGACGTCACATTTGTATTCCTGTCTCCAAGTAGTCCTCTTCTCGGTTGTAAAACGTGTCAGCTAAGGGTGTAAACGTCTACATATATCATCAGACGTGGTCGCAGTGATTTGTGTTGCCTACAGGACAGTTGACAGGAGTTGAGGTTCCGCAGGGTAGTCCACCAAAGATTTTCAAAATAAACATATTTTTTAAGCTACGTAATTTCATATCGAATAATCCCTACATTCTTCTGACTCAAATATATCATAATAATTTCGTAAATTTTTTTGTAGCAATACACTTTACTTTATAATTATTTCAGATTTTTGCACCCAAAGTATCACCAATTATGTTATGAAAATAAATCAAAATCAAGAATATTAATTTTTATGAACGAACGGCGTATTATTTTGCAAACCGCCTACATAGCATTGAGTATTGTATGGCTGCCGTTAGTCTTGAATTTCTTCAAAGCATTCCGTTTAGAAAGCTTTGAGTTTTTTGCACAAAGTGTGGTGGAGCAGTGGGAACACTCGCCTCGCATTCGGGATGACCCGGGTTCGATCCCCGGCTCCAGCCATTCTGATATCGGTTTTCCAGGGTTTTCCGAAATAGTTCCAGGAAAATACTGGGATGGTTCTTTAAACATGCCACGGTCGACTTCCCCCCCCCCCCCACCAACCCTGTGTTCCTCAACCAAGGCCATGTGCTATTCGAGGGTACGTAAAATGTCTAAATGAATACATAAATAAACTACCCATCATGGCATTACGGCGCCCTCCTACTGGCAGTGTGTTTGTGTGAGTGAGGCACGGCGCGAAGGGCGATGTTGACTGGCTCATCTGGTACGGTATCGCCTCTACCGCAAGACACTGAAGCGTCGTGCAATGGTATCATAGATCACTCGCCTGACTGACACTTCCAGTGGTGAAAAGTTTTAAACAAAGTCTATTGCACGTTTTTAGGGTGTTCAATTGGTGAAAAATTACTATTTCATATTCGTAAGAAATATTTTTAGTTTTAAAGACGTTACTTGGGACTACATTATCTTCTTACAAAAAAAAATATAGCGTGGCCAGTTTTCCCTTAATGGCATTTCAAAGTCAAAATTTGCATATATTTTTCCATACGAAACATGAAAACCAATAAACATTACAAAATGAAATAATTCACAATACAACTACACGTAAATATTTTTGTATTTAAAAACAATTTCTAAAATTTGCTAATTTTTGTTACTTTTAGCAATTTTTTTAAAACAAAAATGTTCTGTGTTGTGTTTTAATATACTTCAAGCCGTAGACCGTGACATGTAACTTGATGTTATTTTTTTCGTTTCATTATGTTTATAGGTTTTCAAGAAATGCCATTACGGGAAAACTGCCTGAGCAATTTTTTTGTAAGAAAAAAAACTCTGAAGTAACGTCTACAAAATTAAGCCCATTTTATAGAAATATAAATTATGGTATTTCCCCACTTCAACGCCCCTAACGCTCTTAAACAATTTGAATACAGATCTGGAAACTACATTTGGGGCGGTTACAGGAACTTTGCGCAATATTTGTTGAGCCTGATACAAAAAAATATTAAAGGTTAAAATGGTAACATTCCGGCTGTGGACAAGTTTCACGTCAACAGCAGGGTCGAATCCAGAAAAGGAGGAGGAGGGTTTCATTGGGACCATGGCCACTCCCGAGACTGCTCAAAAATATAAAACCAAGTAAATGTCAAGTTAAATATTGAAAATATTACCTCATACATTTCCTAGGCCTTTATAAATGACAACACAACAATAACAGCTCAATTGAGGCTGTAGCTAGAATAAGGGCCTATAGCTCAAAACAGTGTTTTGAGCTATGGAGTTGCAAAGTTTTCTCATACATGTACAAATCAATATACGACTATTAACACAATTGTGTACATGCTGTTGTTATTGCTGACTCTTACAGATGGCATGTGTGTCGTCTAAGTATACCTAATAGGCCAAAAATCAATCTGAA
>PNEQ01082609.1:0-40990 GCA_003012365.1 Medauroidea extradentata | reverse complement strand
AATTTCTAAAGTCTCAAAAATATTTAAATCGTGTGAATGATTGTTAAGTAAAATAGTACTTAAGTACTCATGGTGGTGGTTGTCTTTGTTCGCGAACATGGGGAAACAAGTTAATACATTTGAAATTGTGTAGTGTTGTGAAAGCCTATGAATTCAGTCGGTTTATAGGATTTGTGTAACTGTAGTAAGTATTTATTTATAATATAAAATCTTCATGACATGAATTAATTTGTCAAGTGTTTTATATATTTGTGAAGTACATATATTCATAGGTTATAATTTCAGTTAGGCACATTAATTTAATTTTCTTTCTTGTATTCCAGCCCGTAGATGAAGAGAATTTTGTGGACTATATCAAAATATGTTAAAAATTAATGATAACACAGATGTGCACCTGTGAATAACTTTGAGGTTATGTCTCAGTCTACATTCGTGTCATGTTCAAAGGTATATTAAACATATCACAATGCGGTACAACATAATTAATTCCCTCAGTGATTACTTACACAAAGTGCCTGTTACAATTAGGTATTTTTAAAGTAAAATGTTAATGCCAAGCTCTTTGAAGTGAGTTCCCTTACAGCATGGTAACGTCCCATTAACGTCGCAGCAACGTCGCACACCAAAAAGTGTGACGTCCCAGAAACGTCGCAGTGACATCCCAGCAACGTCGCAGCGAGGTTGCAGTGCGACGTCACAGCGAGGTTGCAGTGCGACGTCACAGCGAGGTTGCAGTGCGACGTCGCAGCAAAGTTGCTTTGTGACGTCGCTGCGAGGTTGCCATGCGACGTCACAAAAAGCGGACAAATACACGTCCTGGCAACATTGCTGGGACGTCATTGTGACGTTTTGCAACGTTTCTGGGACGTTACACTTTTTGGTGTGCGATGTTGCTGCGACGTTTATGCGACGTTATCGTGCTGTATGTGAAGTAATGAACATGGAGATGCAATTTTTAATTTCTAACATTTTTATACATTGGTCATTCATCTATACCATTCCTTGACGATATTCTGGACAACTGACGACAATATATATTGAGGAATCTACAGTAATTTCACGCGTTTGAAGAACGCAGTGTAGTCGGGTTGTTATTTGTTGGAATTAAGGATTAACACTTTTGTTATCAACAAGAATTACTTAAGACATTTTTCCATGTGTGTGATTGGCGCTTACTGCAAAATTCTTCATTCTTAAGTTTTTAATTATGAACTAACCTTTACAACCTCATGTCATGGTGTCCGTTTAGTTACAAGTGGTTGCTTTCCCAATGTCACATTGAACAACTCCCCGTTTGCATGAAACTGGTGAAGTCTTTCGTGATTGTCTGTCTGGAGATGCTCATTTGTTTGGATTGAACGTAAAAATACATGTTTTTAAACAACCGAAAATGTTGTTTTGAATTGAATACTAGCGTGTATACTACCACGAGAATGATTGTTATGGTTGAGAAAGTCGTGAAGAGAAAAATCGGTTAATTTAAACTTGCAGAGAAATTAGAAGGTTGTTACGTCAATTTAATACGAGGATGGAAACATGTGTTTGAGAATGTAAAAACATGTGCAGTAGCTTGGGAAGCGAAATCAATAATCGTGGGCCAGCGCGAGTTTATTTTCATACTTCAACAACGAAAAATAGAATTCAAACGCGAGAACTTCAACGTTTCCCGTTATTATCAGTGTGTTGTCTACTGTCATAGGCTAGACGCAAAAAGTTTCGTCTAAACGCGAGAACGTCAATGTTTCCTGTGATTTTCAATGTATTGTCTAATTTCATAGTCCAGACACAAGAACGTTTCTTCTGTGAGTTAATTAAAAATCTAGACTGCCAGGATTATGTATACCATTTCGTGTACATTTTCGAGACTACCGGCTATGGATGTAGGGTAATAAAGTGATGTGTAGTGGATGTTTGCCATGTATTTTTCGCTTTTGTAGCATTCCGGTTTCGTCTGTAATACACAAATTTTTATGTGTAAAGCTTTACTGTTAAACTGGTGTATTTCAATTGCCTATGTTCTGTTTACTTTAATATAATTTGTAAATCAATACGAATTTACTAAGGCAGTACCTAAACATGTAAAATTAAGAGTAAATAAATAGCCTAAAGTCTTCATAATATAAGAGATACAAAAGTAAAGCAAAAATAATATTTTATCTGCTATGTTTATCCCTTATGGTAACAGCTTATATCTGAATTTGGCCAGATCGAGGACTGATCTGGACCAGATATGAATTAATGTATATTTGCCTATCCCTAATGACATATCTGGCCAATTTTAGATCTGGCCTAGATACATTTATTTAATATGGGATGCCTTCGTTGTAGGGGCTACACTAAATCACAAAAAATGCATGTGTGCAACATAGTAACTTATATCAATGCAACCTGTAATTTATCCAATCTCTAATGTGTGTTTGCCTTTATTCTATCATTGTCTAGATGTACTGTGACCTTAACTTCGTAAAGGCATTCAGTAAGGTACCACTTAGGGTGTTAATGCGGAAAGTTGACAAATTTCTGGTAGACAAAGTTGTTGTTAAATGGGTTGGAGACTTCCTCAAGAGGAATGACAAATGACATAGGGATGAGTGGCAAATTAAGATTGTTTGCTGATGACTGTGTATTATATGCAGAGGTGGGTTAAATGAATATGTTGCAGAATGACACTGATATGATAAAATTGTGGAAGGGCGAGAACAAAATGAAAATAAACGTGAAAATGAGAGATTATTAGGTTTACGAGAAATAAAGGAGTAGTAGTACGGACATGAGCAGATGGGAAGAACAGGATATTAGAAAAATTTACAGGATACAAGTACCTAGGCATAATGATGTAGAGTGACTTAGGGTAGAGAAGGCAGGTAGAGACAGTCATGTCTAAAGGAAGAAGGGCTCCAGATATGCTGGGAAGGGTGTTAGTAGTGCAGTGTAGGAAAAGGCATTTATTACAACGGTATACCCACGTTCAAGTATGTGACAGCAGGGTAGAACCTGTATGTGGAATTGGAGAAGAGGGTGCTGTAGAAGGTGGTGTAAAGATGGGCAGCAAGGTGGGTGAAAATAAATGAAGAAGGCAGGGAGGGATAGGCTGGGGAGGATGAAGGGAACTTCGGTCATCTGTAGTGTTGAAGGACCTAGGGTGGAAAGGCTGGTCAGGATGTACAGATTGGTGAATGAAGAGGAAGGCTGATGTAAGTTAGGCTGCCTGTTAACTAAGGCAGAAAATAGATAAGTTAGGCTGCCTGTTAACTAAGGGAGAAAATAGAGGATGCTGGAATAACAAGAAGATCCAGGTGACGAAGAGTAGAACAGACTGATGTAGGCAGTCAATGAGGTCGGGGTTGGAATATTTAGGAGGGGACTGGTAGGGAATTGAGAAGAAGGTTGCAGCTTGTCACTGGGCAGTTGCCCAATTGCAAGTTGTTGTTATTTATTATTATTATTATTATTGTGAGCATGAAGTGTGTCGAGGATCGAATAGCATCAGAATTCAAGGTGGAGAAAGCAGGCATGCCTATAAAAAACACCTAGTGACCAGTGGTAATGTCCACATGCAAATATCAAAGTTACCCCAGACATGGACTATTTATCCTTACAAGAAGTTATCGCCTGGCTCATTGACGGTGTTGTAGTGTGCAACATATATTTTTTTTTTGTGAAACAGCTTGACTTATTTGTATAATGTTTATCTATGAAAACAGCACACATTTAAAATTACATTTCTCTAATTTTAAAAATTCAGCACTCCTGTTATAAACATGATTTTTGGACCTCTCAAAATGGCTAAAACAGCCTTTTTTTGAACTACTGCAATTTAGAAAATACCATCTGAATTCGTAAAGTACAAAATGAGATGCACGCATTGACCTTTACTTCATGATGTGAATAGAGGCGATGTGCTTCTGGTCAAGCTTGGTATTATGGTTCCTTCAGCTTCACTTTCCCTACATATCAACTGCGGAAATTTTTATTCATTACACACTCAGGGTAAAAAAAATACCTTTGCCATTATGTGTACATTGTGTATTGTTTGGGTGTTTATTATCATGTAACTTAAGTTTTGCTAGCCCTTTTGATACACAAAATAGACGTATGAGATTTTTCTAGTCGTAGTTTTTTTCGACAATTCAGTATATGTGCACAATAAGTAATTTATGTTTTATAGGTACATTGTATCAACTTTATACTCTCACAAGGGACCTAGACGAATAGTTTCAAAATACAGGAAAATTCTAAAAAGAGTAAATTTATAACGCAGAAGCAGTAAATGAAACCACAACATGTAGGCAGTATATGTGGGGAGGTGTAAAATTGAGGGGTAACTATAAAATTACTGTTCACGCTAGGTACATAGTTCTGAAATTTAAACACAACCCCCTTGTCAAACATCAAAATAATCTCACATATAAAATGACATAGATAAAAACATGTTTTTCTAAGAGTTTACAGGCACATGTCGGAAATTAGTGAAATTTCAGTTGTTGACTATTTATGTAGCTATAACGAAACTGATCAAACCTCAGCCAAAACATGACTATGTTATACACAATTATACAAAACTATTAGTTGTGAAGCCTATGCAGATGTATACTTTAGTGTACCACTAAGCTTTTGTAGACTGTCAAAATATTATACTGTAGTTACACACACAAACAAAAACAGTATTGTAGTGTTACATGTAAATTGACGTAAAAACTTCACATTTTCTTTGTTGCCACAAAGCGGTCTTTAGACCATATGCCGTAGGAAGTTTTTGCAGTAGTAATTTAGCAGCTGTAATCAGATACATAAATTACATCAACTATTTAACCAATTATAGTTAAAAGATATTGTCTTTTTATATTGTATGTGGCTATAAAAGACAATTTGCATGTCAGTTACTAGAAGCACCAAAACGCTTATGACACAAACTTCACAACTGGCAGCAGACTTTCAGGATACTTTAATGATTTATAGCTGGATATTTTAAGTTATGGTAATTACAATGGCAAGTGTTGGGTCCAGATAAAATCTACCCGATTTTACCTCCTCCCTGGTGTTAAATACATTAAAATTATCCCAGGAGCTCACTGCATTGATACATGGAAACAATATATATCTTTCTCCTATTTATTATCACATCAGGTAACAAACAAGCTTTTCTTGCTATTTTTCCATTGAGCTCATATCCGAATAGACTCTGCACTTCAATTACATTTTAAACCTTGACTACAAATAAATATTGTTCTCTTATCGGGTACACGCCAATCAGCCTAAAATTTTTCAGCTTAAAATTAGGCTGGACATATTTTAGGCTCTATAACTTTAGGTTGAATGACTTTAGGCTGCGTGACTGTAGGCTGAATAATTTTAGGCTGTACGACTTTAGGCTGAATGACTTTATGCTGAATGACTGTAGGCTGAGTAATTTTAGGCTGAATGACTTTAGGCTGAACGAAATTTTGATCTCGACTGCTATGACACGAGAGCTGTTGTATTTTTAGGCTAAATGACTTTAGGCTGAATACTTTTAGGCTGAGTGGCGGTCCAAGTGTGCAGCAGCAGAAAAATTTAAGTTTTGTGCCATTAGCATATGTTTATGGTTGAATATTTCGCTCCTAGGTAGCAGCACTGTAACGATGCATCGAAGAGAATGGCAGTGTCAGGTATGAACTGAAGATAGTGCCACGAGCGCTACGTCTTCGGCGTTTTCATTTAGCGACAATAAAGGGTACTAAGTAACATGTGTATTGTAGAGTGGAGTTGAAAAAATGCTCTTTTTGGTCTAAAACCAGTCAAGCAGCTTTATCATACAAGGAAACTTTAAGAAAAAAATATTTTAACATTATAACTCTTTTTTTTTGTCGTCTCTTGCTCTGTGTGAAAAGTGAAGAACTCATGCTTATTATGCTGGCAGAACTAACAAATTTATTCAGTAACCAATTAATACCTCACTGTTTCGTATTTTATTTTTTACAAAAATTACGTAAATCACGTAGATATAAAATTTAAAACATTTGAAAATATTTCAGTGAATGGTTATTTGCTCAGATAATTTGATACCGAAAGCAAGTTGGTGTATAAAACGTGTTTAGTATTTTAATACATTGTCTCGAATGTATTCAGGTGAAGTTCACCCAAATTTGCAAGAAGGTTTTTCCTATTTTTATCAGCATTGCAACATAATTAAAATAATATTATTACTACATAAAAAAAGTATTGGAGGCGAAACGGTGTACGGCGTGATATATCTACCAAGCACGATAGTGGTGAATTCGATAGATTAGAAACATTTTCTAAGAAGTGCAACATCAACAATTAGCTTTAGTATCCTAATACACGCAAATTAAAGTCAACTTTGTTACAACAAAAAGTTACAGCTGGAAGTATCTTAATAATTGCATACTTCTAAAAATATACATTTCCAAGATGTTTCTGTGTGTAAAGATCTTAACATTCATTGCAATATGGCATAAGCCGCCTCATTGGATTATTTTATTTTCCGCTCTTATGAAATGGTGAGAAAAATGTGTGATATTTGCTATTAAAGTGTGGATTATGTTTATCTTGTGCTGCAGTACAAGCATCGTAGTTGAAATTCTAACGTATTTTAAGGCCGCAATCAGTCCTGAAATGTAAGAATTTAATGCAAATCGCTGGACTGTTTGCTGCTTAAATACATGTTAAATGTTAAACTGTGGTATGTTTACTGTAGCTCACGGTAAAATAAAATGCCTGCAAACGTCCCATTTTTCTTCTTGAAAATTAAAAAAAAATTTATTTAATAATGAAATTGATGCAGACGCTGAAGTACTCGAGAACTTTCCATTAAAATTTGGTTTCATTTTTAACTGCACTATTTATTAGAAGCATAACTAAAAATATTTAACCCAGTGGGAAATGAAAATATTAGCAGAAAAGTTGAATATGTAGGAGTGAAAAAACAGTACATAAAGGAAATCATTGCAACTATCATTACATTCACGTGTAAATAATGCATTATCATTGCCAGAGGCAAGGGAGACGTTGGGTAACCGTTGGACATGTGATTAATATGTCTGTCAGCAATGTGAAAAGCAATCTATTTTTTATTTCAGGATTTCGCACCTGAACAAAATATTTTATGAACGTTGTAGTTGACCGTTAGGTATTCTCTTGAACTAAGTCGTGCTGTATTCCATGCTTATTTTTGGTTCACCTTCAGTAATGAAGGGTGCCCAAGATGTACCCAAATATTACATTATTAATAAAGCATGGTATATTGCAATAGTAAGTGTAACTAAAATTAAAAATTTTGTTGACATTCGTAGAACGTGCTGTTATTCCAGGAGGGAAACGGACCAGACATACGTGAAACAATCTTTGAGAAGAGATACATCGAAGTGATGGAGCTATAACGGAGACCTTATTGCGCGCATAAAATTACGCATCCCCACAGCGACCTAAGCATTGAACTAGGGCACAAGATTCCCGCCGATTCATATTTACTATGAAAGCGGTTACCATACAATTTTATTGGTGAAATGTATGTAGGACAGTGCAACACACGTCTCTACCTGGATATAACAAACATCCAATTATAGTACATTTAAAGTGCGGCAGTCTGAATAGGCCGTTGTAACTTAGTTGAAAGGCTTAGAAACAGTGTTTATAATATGTGTGGTGTCTTAGTGTCATTTTGTCCTTGGCGGACGTGTTTTTTTTCTTTTGTATTGCACAATAGGCACATATGGAATAATTTCGTAAAAAACCTATTTGCAAACCTACAGCAACGTATTCGAAGTGCGTGGTAGGTGGCGCCATTAAAAGCAGCGTTTTGTGAATTGTCGGTCGGTATTAAACAAATCATTAATCACGATCCCATAAATAAAGCAAGTATTTCGATTGAGTAGTATATTCAAATTTTTGGCTTGAAAACTCCTGAATTAGCACCATTTTGCACAGTCAAATCTAAATTTATTACATCAATATAAAGAACTCCTCTTTACAAGCATAATTTATCTTTAAAACTATAATAATTATTTGAAAGTAGCATTTTCATATTTTTGGCTTGAAAACTCCTGAAATAAACCCATTTTGCACCTGCAAATAAAAAATATTTTACATCATCATAAAGAATTTCACTTTAAAAAAATAATTTATCTTTAAAAAATATAACAATTTTTTGAAAGTATAATATTGAAATTTTTGGCTTAAAAACTCCTGAAATATCACCATTTTGCACATACAAATCTAAAATTTTTACGTCATAATAAATAATTTACCTTTACAAGCATTATTTATCTTAAAAATATGTAAATTTTTTGAACGTAGTATATTCTAAGTTTTGGCTTGAAAACTCCTCAAATAGCACCATTTTGCACCTACAATTCTATATTTTTACATCATCAAAATATTTTCCCTTTACAAGCGTAATTTGTCTTAAAAATAATAACAATTTTTTGAAAGTATAATATTCAAATGTTTGGCTTGAATAGTCCTGAAAACCAAAATTTTGCTCCTACAAATATAAATTTTTCACAACATTATAAAAAAATTACTTTACAAGCACAATTTTTCTTAAAAAATATCATTCTTTAAAAGTAATATTTTTACTTTTTGGCTTTAAAACTCCTGAAATAGCACCATTTTGCATCTATAAATCTGAATTGTTTACATCATCATTCATATTTTCCCTTTAAAAGCAAAATTTTTCTTAATAAAAATAAAAATGTTTTGATTGTAGTATATTCAAATTTTTGTTTTGAAAATTCCTGAAATAGCACCGTTTTCCACCTACAAAACTAAAATTTTTACATCATAAAGAATTTCCCTGTAAAGCATAATTTATCTTAAATAAATATAACAATTTTTTGATAGAATAATATTGACATTTTTGGCTTAAAAACTCCTGCAATATCACCATTTTGCACCTACAAATCTAAAATTTGTACATAATAAAAAATAATTTACCTTTACAAGCATTATTTATCTTAAAAATATAAAAAAATTTTGAATGTAGTATATTCTAAGTTTTGGCTTGAAAACTCCTCAAATAGCACCATTTTGCACCTGAAATTCTATATTTTTACATTATCGAAATATTTTCCCTTTACAAGCGTTATTTATCTTTAAAATAATTAAAATTTTTTTAAAGTAGTATGTTCATATTTTTGTATTGAAATTTCTTGAAATAGCACCATTTTGCACCTACAAATCAAACTTTTTTACATCATTGTAAAGAATTTCATTTTAAAGCATAATTTATTTAAAAAAGATAACAATTTTTTAAAAGTATAATATTCAAATGTTTGGCTTGAATACTCCTGAAATAACAAAATTTTGCTCCTACAAATATAAATTTTTCACAACATTATAAAAAAAATACTTTACAAGCACAATTTATCTTAAAAAATATAATTTTTTAAAAGTAATATTTTTAAATTTTTGGCTTTAAAACTCATAAAAAAGCACCATTTTGCGCCTACAAATCTAAATTGTTTACATCATCATTCAGATTTTCCCTTTAAAAGTGAAATTTATCTTAAAAATATAAAAATGTTTTGATTGTAGTATATTCAAATTTTTGTTTTGAAAACTCCTGAAATAGCACCATTTTGCAACTACAAATCTAATATTTTTACATCATTATAAATAATTTACATTTACAAGCATAATTTATCTTAGAAAATATAAAAATTTTTTGAATATAGTATATTGTAATTTTTGGCTTGAAAACTCCTCAAATAGCACCATTTTGCAACTACAAATCTAAATTTTTTCATCATGATAAAAAATTTACCTTTACAAGCATAATTTATCTTGAAAAATATAATAATTATTTGAAATAGTATATTAAAATTTTTGGCTTAAAAGTACTGAAATAGCACTAATTTGCACCTACAAATGTAAATTTTTTATATCCTCATTGAGAATTTCCTTTACAAGCATAATTTATCAAAAAAAATATAAACATTTTTGGAAAGTATTATATTCAAATTTTTGTTTTGAAATTTCCTGAAATAGCACCATTTTGCACATAAAAAACGAAATTTTTTACTTCACCATAAAAAATTTAACTTTACAAACATAATTTATCTTAAAAACTATAATAATTATTTTATATAGTATATTCAAAGTTTTGGCTCGAAATATCCTGAAATAACACCATTTTGCACCTACAAATCTTAAATTTCTACATCATATAAATAATTTACCTTTTCAAGCATAATTTATATATAAAAATAAAAAAAATTTCGATTATAGTATACTCAAATTTTTGGCTTGAAAATCCTCAAATAGCACAATTTCGCACCTACAAATCTAAATTTTTTACATCATCATAAAAATTTCCCTTATAAGCGTAATTTATCTTTAAATTAATAACAATTTTTGAAAGTAGTACGTTCGTATTTTTGGCTTGAAAACTCCGTAAATAACACCATTTTGAACCTAAAGGTCTTCATTTTTTACATTATTATAAAAAATTTACATTTCCAAGCATAATTAATCTTAAAAACTTTAATAATTATTTTTAATTTATAGTATATTCAAATTTTTGGCTTGAAAAGTCCTGAAATAGCACCATTTTGCACATACAAATCTAAATTTTTTAATCCTCATAAAGAATTTCCTTTACAAGCATAATTTTTCTTAAAATATGTAACAATTTTTTGAAAGTAGTTTATTCAAATTTTTGTAGTGAAATTTCCAGAAATAGCACCATTTTGCACCTACAAATCTAAATTTTTTACATCATCCGAAAGAATTTCCCTTTACAAGCGTAATTTATCTTTAAATTAATAACAGTTTTTGAAAGTAGTATGTTCATATTTTTGATTTAAAACTCCGTAATTGGCACCGTTTTGAACCTACGAATCTAAATTTTATACATCATCATAAACAATTTCCATTTAAAGCATAATTTATCTTAAAACATACAACAATTTTTTGAAAGAATAATATTCAAATTTTGGCTTAAATACTCCTGAAATAACACCATTTTGCTCCTACAAATATAAATTGTTTAGTACATTAAAAAATTACCTTTACAAGCACCATTTATCTTAAAAAATTTATAATATTTTTAAAAGTAGTATATACAATTTTTGGCTTGAAAACTCCTCAAATAGCACCATTTGGAACCTACAATTATATGTTTTTACATCGTCAAAATCTTTCCCTTTACAAGCGTTATTTATCTTTAAAATAATAACAATTTTTTAAAGTAGTCTGTTCATATTTTTTGCTTTAAAACTCCATAAATTGCACCCTATTTGAACATACAAGTCTCAACATTTTACATCATCAAAAATATTTTCGTTTACAAGCATAATTTATCTTAAAAATTATAATAATAATTTAAAGTAGTATATTCAAATTTATGGCTTGAAAAATCCTGAAATAGGACCATTATGCATTTACAAATCTTAAATTTTTAATCCTATTAAAGAATTTCTTTTACAAGCATAATTTATCTTAAAAATATAAAAAAATTTTGAAAGTAGTATATTCAAATTTTTGTCTTGAAATCTCTTGAAAGAGTAACAATTTTGCACCTACAAATCTAAATTTTTTCATCATCGTAAAGAATTTCCCTGTAAAGCATAATTTATCTTAAAATATAACAATTTTTGAAAGTATAATATTCAAATTTTTGGCTTGAAAACTCTTGAAATAACACCATTTTGCATCTACAAAACTAAAATTTTTACATTTTTGTACATAATTTACCCTTAAAAGCATAATTTATCTTAAAAAAAATAAAAAAATTATTGAATTTAGTATATTGTAATTTTTGGCTTGAAAACTCCTCAAATAGCACCATTTTGCAACTACAAATCTAAATTTTTACATCATCATATAGATTTCCCCTTAACAATCGTAATTTATCTTTAAAATAATAGCAATTTTTTAAAGTAGTATGGTCATATTTTTTTTTGTTTTAAATATCCATAAATAGCACCATTTTGAACCTACAAATCTCAATTGTTTACATCATTACAAAAAATTGACCTTTACAAGCATAATTTTTCTTAAAAATATAAAAATTCTTTGAATGTATTATATTCTAATTTTTAGCTTGTAAACTCCTCAAATAGGACGTATTTGTACCTACAATTATAAATTGTTTACATCATCAAAATAATTTCCCTTTACAAGCGCAATATACCTTTAAAATAATAACAAAATTTTTTAAATTGTATGTTCAAATTTTTTGCTTGAAAACTCCATAAATTGCACCATTTTGAAAATACAATTCTCAATATTTTACATCATCATAAAAAATTTACCTTTACACGCATAATTTATCTTAAAAACTATAACAATTATTTGAAAGTAAACAAAATTTTTTTTCTTGAAAACCTTTGAAATAACACTATTTTGCACTTACAAATCTAAAATTTTTACATCATAAATAATTTACCTTTACAAGCATAATTTATCTTAAAAATATAAAAAATTTTTAATGTAATATATTCTAACTTTTGGCTTAAAAACTCCTCAAATAGCACCATTTTGCACATACAATTCTTAATTTTTTACATCATCAAAATATATGCCCTTTACAAGCGTAATTTGTCTAAAAAATAATAACAATTTATTGAAAGTATAATATTCAAATGTTTGGCTTGAATACTCCTGAAATAACAAAATTTTGCTCCTACAAATATAAATTTTTCACAACATTATAAAAAAATTAATTACAAGCACAATTTATCTTAAAAAATATAATTTTTTTAAAAGTAATATTTTTAAATTTTTGGCTTTAAAACTCCTGAAATAGCACCATTTTGCACCTACAAATCTGAATCGTTTACATCATCATTCAGATTTTCCCTTTAAAAGCCAAATTTATCTTAAAAATATAAAATTTTTTTAATTGTAGTATATTCTAATTTTTGTTTTAAAAACTCCTCAAATAGCACCATTTTGCACCTTCAAATCTTAATTTTTTACATCATAAGAATTTCCCTTTACAAGTGTAATTTACCATTAAATTAATAATAATTATTTAAAGAAGTATTTTCAATTTTTTGTTTTAAAACTCTGTAAATAGCACCATTTTGGACCTACAGATCTCAAATTATTACATCATCATAAAAAATTACCTTTACAAGCATAATTTATCTTAAAAACTTTAGTAATTATTTGAAAGTATGATATTCAAATTTTTGGCTTGAAAATTCCTAAAATAGCACCATTTTACACCTACAAATCTAAATATTTTATATCTTATAAAGTATTTCCTTTACAAGCATAATTTTTCTTTAAAAATGTAACAATTTTTAAAAAGTTGTATATTCAAATTTTTGTCTTCATATTTCCTGATAAAGTACCATTTTGCACCTACAAATCAAAATTTTTTCATCCTATTAAAGAATTTCATTTACAAGCATAATTTATCTTAAAAAATATAAAAAAAATTTGAAAGTAGTACATTCAAATTTTTGTCTTGAAATTTCCTGAAATAGCACCATTTTGCACCTACAAATCTAAATTTTTTATATCATCATTAAGATTTTCCTTTTTAAAGCAAAATTTATTTTAAAAACTATAAAAATGTTTTGAATGTAGTATATACAAATTTTAGCTCGAAAACTCATGAAATAGCACCATTTTTCACCTACAAATCTTAAATTTTTCATTATCATAAAGTATTCCCCTGTAAAGCATTATTTATCTTAAAAAATATAACAATTTTTTGAAAGTGTAGTATTGAAATGTTGGGCATGAAAAATCTTGAAATAACACTATTTTGCACGTACAAATAAAAAATTTTTACATCATAAATAATTTACCTTTACAAGCATAATTTATCTTATAAATATAAAAATGTTTTGAATGTAGTTTTTCTAAATTTTGTCTTGAAAACTCCTCAAATAGCACCATTTTGCACCTACAATTCTATATTTTTACATCATCAAAATATTTTCCCTTTACGAGCGTAATTTGCCTTAAAAATAATAACAATTTTCTGAAAGTATAATATTCAAATGTTTGGCTTGAATACTCCTGAAATAACAAAATTTTGCTCCTACAAATATAAATTTTTCACAATATCATAAACAAATTACTTTACTAGAACAATTTATCTTTAAAATAATAAAATTTTTGTTAAAGTAGTATTTTTAAATTTTGGGCTTTAAAACTCCTGAAATAGCACCATTTTGCACCTACAAATCTAAATTGTTTACATCATCATTAAGATTTTCCCTTTAAAAGCAAAATTTATCTTAAAAAATATAAAAATGTTTTGATTGTAGTATATTCAAATTTTTGCTTTGAAAACTCCTGAAATAGCACCATTTTGCACCTACAAAACTACAATTTTTACATCATAATAAATTATTTACATTTACAAGCATTATTTATCTTAAAAATATAAAAAATTTTTGAATGCAGTATATTCTAATTTTTGGCTTGAAAACTCCTAAAATAGCACCATTTTGCACCTACAATTCTATATTTTTACATTATCAAAATATTTTCCCCTTACGAGCATAATTTGCCTTAAAAATAATAACAATTTTCTGAAAGTATAATATTCAAATGTTTGGCTTGAATACTCCTGAAATAACAAAATTTTGCTCCTACAAATATAAATTTTTCACAACTTCTTAAAAAAATTCCTTAACAAGCACAATATATCTTAAAAAATATAAAAATTTTTTTAAAAGTAGTATTTTTACTTTTTGGCTTTAAAACTCCTGAAATAGCACCATTTTGCACCTAAAAATCTAAATTGTTTACATCATCATTAAGATTTTCCCTTTAAAAGCAAAATTTATCTTAAAAAATATATCAATGTTTTGATTATATTATATTCAAATTTTTGGCTTGAAAACTATAGAAATAACACCATTTTGCACCTACAAATCCAAAATTTTTATATCTTTATAAACACTTTACCTTCACAAGAATAATTTATCTTTAAAAAATATAATAATTATTTTAAAGTAGTACATTCAAATTTTTTGCTTGAAAAAATCTGAAATAACACCATTTTGCACCTACAAATCGAAAAATTTTTCATAATTATAAATTATTTAACTTAACAAACATAATTTATCTTTAAAAATTTTTAAAATTTTTGAATGTAGTTTATTCAAATTTTTTGGCTTGAAAACTCCTCAAATAGCACCATTTTGCACCCTTAAATCTTAATTTATACATCACAAGAATTTCCTATTTACAAGCATAATTTACCATTAAATTAATAATAATTATTTAAAGAAGTATGTTCATATTTTTTGTTTTAAAACTCTGTATATAGCACCATTTTGGACCTACAGATCTCAAATTATTACATCATCATAAAAAATTACCTTTACAAGCACAATTTATCTTTAAAACTTTAATAATGATTTGAAAGTATGATATTCAAATTTTTGGCTTGAAAATTCCTGAAATAACACCATTTTGCACCTACAAAACTATATATTTTATATCTCATAAAGTATTTCCTTTACAAGCATAATTATTCTTTAAAAATGTAACAAGTTTTAAAAAGTTGTATATTCAAATTTTTGTCTTCAAATTTCCTGATATAGTACCAATTTGCACCTACAAATCTAATTTTTTTACATCATCATTAAGAATTTCCCTTTAAAACTAAATTTATCTTAAAAATTAACAAATTTTTTAAAGTATAATATTCAAATGTTTGGCTTGTATACTCCTGAAATAACACGATTTTGCTCCAACGCATCAAAATTTACCTTTACAAGCACAATTTATCTTGAAAAATATAAACATTTTTTTAAAATAGTATATTCAAATTTTTGTTTAGAAATTTTCTGAAATAGCAAAATATTGCACCTCAAAATCTAAATTTTTTATATCTTGATTAATTATTTCCCTTTAAAAGCATAATTTATCTTAAATATACAAAACAATTTTGAAGGTAGAGTATTCAAATTTTTGGCTTTAAAACTCCTGAAATAGCACCATTTTGCACCTACAAATCTAAATTTTTTACATCATCATAAAGAATGCCCCTATACAAGCATAGTAAATCATAAAAAATATAAAAATTATTTGAAATAATTATATTTTCAAATTTTTGGCTTAAAAATTCCAAGCGTTAATTTATTTTTAACAGAATAACAATATTTGAAAGTAGTATGTTCATATTTTATGCTTAAAAATTCCGTAAATACCACCATTTTGCAGCTACAGATCTAAACTTTTTACATTATCATAAAAAATTTACCTTTACATGCATTTTTTATCTTAAAAAATATAATAATTATTTTAAAGTAGTATATTCAAATTTTTGGCTTCAAAAATCCAGAAATAACACCATTTTGCACCTTAAATCAAAATTTTATCATTCTATATAATTTAAAAAATTTTGAAAGTAGTACATTCAAATTTTTGTCTTGAAATTTCCTGAAATAGCACCATTTTGCACCTACAAATATAATTTTTTTATATCATCATTATGATTTTCCCTTTAAAAGCAAAATTAATTTTAAAAACTATAAAAATGTTTTGAATGTAGTATTGACAAATTTTTAGCTCGAAAACTCTAGAAATAGCACCAATTTTCACCTACAAATCTAAAATTTTTACATTATCATAAAGAATTCCCCTGTAAAGCATTATTTATCTTAAAAAATATAACAATTTTTTGAAAGTATAATATTGAAATGTTGGGCATGAAAACTCTTGAAATAACACTATTTTGCACGTACAAATCTAAAATTTTTACATCATAAATACTTTACCTTTACAAGCATAATTTATCTTAAAAATATAAAAATGTTTTGAATGTAGTATATTCTAATTTTTGCCTTGAAAACTCCTGAAATAGCACCACTTTGCACCTACAAATCTAAATTGTTTACATCATCATTAAGATTTTCCCTTTAAAAGAAAAATTTATCTTAAAAAATATTAAAATGTTTTGATTGTAGTATATTCAAATTTTTGTTTTGAAAACTCCTGAAATAGCACCATTTTGCACCTACAAAACTACAATTTTAACATAATAAAGAATTTCACTGTAAAGCATAATTTATCTTTAAAAAATATAACAATTTTTTGAAAGAATAATATTGACATTTTTGGCTTAAAAACTCCTGAAATATCACCATTTTGCACATACAAATCTAAAATTTGTACATAATAAAAAATAATTTACCTTTACAAGCATTATTTATCTTAAAAATATAAAAAAATTTTGAATGTAGTATATTCAAAGTTTTGGCTTGAAAACTCCTCAAATAGCACCATTGGGCACCTGAAATTCTATATTTTTACATTATCGAAATATTTTCCCTTTACAAGCGTTATTTATCTTTAAAATAATTAAAATTTTTTTAAAGTAGTATGTTCATATTTTTGTATTGAAATTTCTTGAAATAGCACCATTTTGCACCTACGAATCAAAATTTTTTACATCATCGTAAAGAATTTCCTTTTAAAGCATAATTTATTTAAAAAATATAACAATTTTTTAAAAGTATAATATTCAAATGTTTGGCTTGAATACTCCTGAAATAACAAAATTTTGCTCCTACAAATATAAATTTTTTACATCTTAAAAAAATTTCTTAACAAGCACAATATATTTTTAAAAATATAAAAAATTTTTTTAAAGTAGAATTTTAAATTTTTGGCTTTAAAACTCCTGAAATAGCACCATTTTGCACCTACAAATCTAAATTGTTTACATCATCATTAAGATTTTCCCTTTAAAAGCAAAATTTATCTTAATAAATATATAAATGTTTTGATTGTAGTATATTCAAATTATCTAAAATTTTTACATCATAAAGAAATTCCCTGTAAAGCATAATTTATCTTAGAAAAATATAACAATTTTTTAAAAGTATTATATAATTATTTTTGGCTTAAAAACTTCTGAAATATCACCATTTTGCACCTACAAATCTAAAATTTTTGCATCATAATAAATAATTTACCTTTACAAGCATTTTTTATCTTAAAAATTTAAAAATTTTTTGAATGTAGTATATTCTAATTTTTGTCTTGAAAAGTCCTCAAATAGCACCATTTTGCACCTAAAATTCTATGTTTTTGCATCATCAAAATATTTTCCCTTTACAAGCGTTATTTATCTTTAAAATAATAACAATTTTTCAATAGTAGTACGTTCATATTTTTTGCTTTTAAACTCCATAAATTGCACCCTATTTGAACATACAAATCTCAATAATTTACTTCATCAAAAAAATTTTCGTTTACAAGCATAATTTATATTAAAAATTATAATAATTATTTTAAAGTTGTATATTCAAATTTTTGGCTTGAAAAGTCCTGAAATAGGACCATTTTGCACCTACAAATCTAAATTTTACATTCAATTAAAGAATTTCCTTTACAAGCATAATTTATCTTAAAAATTTAAAATTTTTTTGAAAGTAGTATATTATAATTTTGTCATGAAATTTCTTGAAATAGCACCATTTTTCACCTACAAATCTAAATGTTTTACATCATCATTAACAATTTCCCTTTAAAGCATAATTTATCCTAAAAATAAAACAATTTTTTGAAAGTATATAATTCAAATTTTTGGCTTGAAAACTCTTGAAACACCATTTCGCACCTACAAATCTAAATTATTTACATCATTAACAAAAATTTATTTTTACAAGTATAATTTATTTTAAAAATTTTAATAATTATTTTAAAGTAGTATATTCAAATTTTTGGTTTGAAAAGTCCTGAAATAGCACCATTATGCACCTAAAAATCTAAATTTTTTACATTTTCATAAAGAATTTCCTTTACAAGCATAATTTTTCTTAAAAAATGTAACAAAAATTTTTGAAAGTAGTATATTCAAATTTTTAGCTTGAAAACTCCTGAAATAGCACAGTTTTTCACCTACAAATATAAAATTTTTATATTATCATAAAGAATTTCCCTGTAAAACATAATTAATCTTAAAAAATATAACATTTTTTTTAAAAGTATAATATTAAAATTTTTGGCATGAAAACTCTTGAAATAACACTATTTTGCACGTATAAATATAAAATTTTTACATCATAAATAATTTACCTTCACAAGCATAATTTATCTTAAAAATATAAAAAATTTTTGAATTTAGTATATTCTAAGTTTGGCTTCAAAAATTCCTCAAATAGCACCTTTTGGCGCCTACCCTTCTAAATTTTTTACATCATCAAAATATTTTCCCTTTACAAGCGTAATTTATCTTTAAATTAATAACAATTTTTTTATAATTGTATGTTCATATTTTTTGCTTAAAAACTCCTTAAATTGCACCAATTTGAACCTGCAAATCTTTATATTTTACATCATATAAAATTACGTTTACAAGCATAATTTATCTTAAAAATTAAAATAATTATTTGAAAGTAGTATTATCAAATTTTTGGCTTAAAAAATACTGAAATATGACCATTATGCACCTACAAATCTTAATTTTTTACATCCTATTAACGAATTTCCTTTACTAGCATAATTTACATTAAATAATATAAAAAAATTTTGAAATAGTATATTCAAATTTTTGTCTTGAAATTTCTTGAAATAGCACTATTTTGCAACTACAAATCTAAATTTTTTACATCATCATAAGCAATTTCCATTTAAAGCATAATTTATCTTAAAACATATAACAATTTTTTGAAAGTATAATATTCAAAATTTGGCTTGAATACTCCTGAAATAACACCATTTTGCTCCTACAAATATAAATTGTTTATTACATAAAAAAAATTTTACATTTACAAGCACAATTTATCTTAAAAAATATATAATTTTTTTAAAAGTAGTATATAAAATATTTGGCTTGAAAACTCCTGAAATAGCACCATTTTGCACCTACAAATCTTAATTTTTTACACCATCATTAGGTTTCTCATTTAAAAGCAAAATTTATCTTAAAAATATAAAAATGTTTTGGAAGTAATATATTCAAACTTTTGGAATGGAAAACGCCTGTAATAGCACAATTTTTCACATGCATATCTAAAAATTTTACATCATCGTAATGAATTTCCCTTTAAAGCAACATTATCTTAAAAAATATAACAATTTCTTTAAAGTATAATATTGAAATTTTTAGCATGAAAACTCTTGAAGTAACACTATTTTGCACGAAGAAATCTAAAATTTTTACATCATAAATAATTTACCTTTACAAGCATAATTTATCTTAAAAAAAATTTTTTTAAGTAGCATATTCTAATTTTTGGCTTAAAAACTCCTGAAATAGCACCATTATGCACCTACAATTCTTAATTTCTTACATCATCAAAATATTTTTCCTTTACAAGCGTAATTTGTCTTAAAAATAATAACAATTTTTTTTTAAAGTGGTATGTTCGTATATTTTGCTTGAAAACTTCATAAATTGCAGCATTTTGAACCTACAAATCAAAATATTTTACATCATCATAAATAATAAAAATTTACAAGCATAATTTATCTTAAAAATTATAATAATTATTTATAAGTAGTACATTCAATTTTTGTCTTGAAATTTCATGAAATAGCACCATTTTGCACCTACATATCTAAATTTTTTACATCATCATAAAGAATTTCCCTGTAAAGCATAATTTATCTTAAAAATGTAACAATTTTTTGAAAGTATAATATTCAAATTTTTGGCTTGAAAACTCTTGAAATTACACCATTTTGCACCTACAAAATTAAAATTTTTACAGCATTGTAAATAATTTACCTTTAAAAGCATAATTTATCTTAAAAAATATATAAAAATTTTGAATGTAGTATATTGTAATTTTTGGCTTGAAAACTCCTCAAATAGCACCATTTTGCAACTACAAATCTAAATTTTTTTACATCATCATAAAGATTTTTCCTTTACAAGCGTAATGTATTTTTTGAAAGTAGTATGTTCAAATTTTTTGCATGAAAACTCCGTAAATTGCACCATTTTGAACCTACAAATCTAAATTTTTACATCATCAAAATATTATCCCTTTACAAGAGTAATTTATCTTCAAAAAAATAACAATTTTTTAAAGTAGTATTGTCATATTTTTGTTTTAAATATCCATAAATAGCACCATTATGAACCTACAGATCTCAATTTTTTATATCATTATAAAAATTTACCTTTACAAGCATAATTTATCTTACAACTTTAATAATTATCTAAAAGCAGTAAATTCAAATTTTTGGCTTAAAAAGTCCTGAAATAGCACCATTTTGCACCTACAAATCTAAATTTTTTACATCATCAACTTTAAGATTTTCCCTTAAAAAGCAAAATTTATCATTAAAAATATAAAATGTTTTGAATGTAGTATATTCAAATTTTTGGTTTGAAAATTCTTGAAATAGCACCATTTTGCACCTACAAATCTATAATTTTTACATCATCATAAACAATTTCCGTGTAAAGTATAATTTATCTTAAAAATTATAACAATTTTTTGAAAGTATAATATATAAATTTTTGGCTTTTAAACTCCTGAAATAACACCATTTCGCACCTACAAATCTATAATTTTTACAGCATTATAAATAATTTACCTGTACAAGCATAATTTATCTTAAAATTATAAATATTTTTTGAATGTATTATATTCTAATTTTTAGCTTGAAAACTCCTCAAATAGCACCTATTTGCACCTACAATTATAAATTTTTACATCATCAAAATATTTTCCCTTTACAAGCGTAATTTACCTTTAAAATAATAAAAAATTTTTTAAAGTTGTATGTTCATATTTTTTTCTTGAAATCTCCATAAATTTCACCATTTTGAACCTACAAATCTCAATATTTTACATCATCATAAAAAATTTACCTTTACAAGCATAATTTATCTTAAAATCTATAACAATTATTTGAAAGTAAAATATTCAAATTTTTGGCTTGAAAACTATTCAAATAACACCATTTTGCACCTACAAATCTAAAATTTTTACATTATTATAAATAACTATTTTTACAAGCATAAATTATCTTAAAAAATATAATAAATTTTTGAATGTAGTATGATCTAATTTTTGGCTTGAAAACTCCTCAAAAAGCACCATACTGCCACTACAAATCTAAATTTGTTCATCATCATAATGATGTTCCCTTTACATACGTAATTTATTTTAAAAATAATTACAATTTTTTGAAAGTAGTATGTTCAAATTTTTTGCTTAAAAACTCCGTAAATTACACCATTTTGAACCTACAAATCTAAATTTTTTACATCGTCATAAAAATTTTACCTTTACATGCATAATTTATCGTAAAAACTATAACAATTATTTGAAAGTAAAATATTCAAATTTTTGGCTTAAAAATACTGAAATAGCACAATTTTGCACCTACAAATCTAAATTTTTTACATCGTCATTAAGAATTTCATTTACAAGCATAATTTATCAAAAAAATTACAATTTTTTGATTGTAGTATATTCAAATTTTTGTCTTGAAATTCCCTGAAATAGCACTATTTTGCACCTACAAAACTAAATTTTACATCACCATCAAGAATTTCTCTTTAAAGCACAATTTATCAAAAAAATATAACAATATTTTGAATGTATAATATTAAAAATTTTGCTTGAAAACTCCTTAAATAACACAGTTTTGCACGTACAAATCTAAATTTTTTACTTCTTCATAAATAATTTTATTTACAAGCATAATTTATCTTAAATATATAACAATTTTTTGAAGGTAGTGTATTCAAAATTTTGGCTAAAAAAATCCTTGAATAGCACCATTTGGACCTAAAAATCTATATTTTTACATGATCAAAAAGAATTTCTCTTTACAAGCATAATATACCATAAATATATAACAATTATTTGAAAGCAGTATATTTAAATCTTTGGCTTGAAAACTCCGTAAATAGCACCATTTGCACCTATAAATCAAAAATTTTTTACCTCATATTAAAAAATTTACCTTTACCACCATAATTTATCTTAAAAAATATAATAATTATTTTAAAGTAGTATATTCAAATTTTTTGCTTGAAAAAATCTGAAATAACACCATTTTGCACCTACAAATCGAAAAATTTTTCATAATTGTAAATAATTTACCTTAACAAACATAATTTATCTTTAAAAATTTTAAAAATTTTTGATTGTAGTTTATTCAAATTTTTGGCTTGCAATCTCCTCAAATAGCACCATTTTGCACCCTTAAATCTTAATTTTTTACATCACAAGAATTTCCCTTTACAAGCGTAATTTACCATTAAATTAATAATAATTATTTAAAGAAGTATGTTCATATTTTTTGTTTTAAAACTCTGTATATAGCACCATTTTGGACCTACAGATCTCAAATTATTACATCATCATAAAAAATTACCTTTACAAGCACAATTTATCTTAAAAACTTTAATAATTATTTGAAAGTATGATATTCAAATTTTTGGCTTGAAAATTCCAGAAATAGCACTATTTTGCACCTATAAATCTAAATATTTTATATCTCATAAAGTATTTCCTTTACAATAATAATTTTTCTTTAAAAATGTAACAATTTTATGAAAGTAGTATATTCAAATTTTTGTCATCAAATTTCCTGAAATAGTACCATTTTGCACCTACAAACCTAAATTTTTTACATCATTATTAAGATTTTATATTTAAAAGCATAATTTATCTTAAAAAATATAAAAATGTTTTGAATGTAGTATATTTAAAGTTTCAGCTGGAAAACTTCTGAAATAGCACCATTTTGCACCTACAAATTTAAATTTTTACACCATCATAAAGAATTTCCCTGTGAAGAATAATTTATCTTAAAAAAATAAACAATTTTTTGAATGTATAATGTTCAAATTTTTGGCTTGAAAATTCCTGAAATAACACCATTTTTCACCTACAAATCTAAAATTTTTACACACTCATAAAAATTTTCCTTTACAAGCATAATTTATCTTAATAAATTTAACAATATTTTGAAAGGAGTATATTCAAATTTTTTACTTTTAATTTCTTGAAATTGCACCATTTTGCACCTACAAATCTAAATTTTTTACATCAGCAATATATTTTTCATTTACAAGTGTAATTTATCTTTAAAATTATAATTTTTTGAAAGTAGTACGTTAATATTTTTTGTTTGAAAACTCCGTAAATTGCACTATTTTGAACCTACAAATCTCAATTTTTCATCATAGTAAAAAAATTTACCTTTACAAGCATAACTTATCTTAAAATTATTATAAATATTTGAAAATAGTATATTCAAATTTTTTGCTTGAAAAATACTGAAATAACACTATTTTGCACCTACAAATCTAAATTTCTTACATCTTCATAAATAAGTCCCCTTTACAAGCATAATTTATCTTAAATATATAACAATTTTTTGTAGGTAGTGTATTCAAATTTTTGGCTTGAAAACTCCTCGAATAGCACCATTTGCACCTACAAATCTAAATTTTTTTCATCATCATATAGAATTTCCCTTTACAAGCATAATTTATCATAAAAATATACAAATTATTTGAAATGAGTATATTCATATTTTTGGCTGGAAAACTCCTGAAATAGAACCATATGAATCAAAAATAAATTTTTTTTACATCATCATAAAAAATTTACCTTTACCACCATAATTTATCTTAAAAAATATAAATAAATTTTGAAAGAATTATATTCAAATTTATTGGCTTGAAAACTCATGAAATATCACCATTTTGCTCCCACAAATCTAAAATTTTTTCATCTTTATAAATAATTTACCTTCAAAGGAATAGTTATCGTAAAAAATATAAAAAAAATTTTTAATGTAGTATATTCAAATTTTTGCCTTGAAAACTCCTCAAATAACAAAAATTCGCAACTACAAATCTAAATTTTTTACATCATCATAAAGGATTTCCTTTTACAAGCGTATTTTATCTTTAAAGTAACAATTTTTAGAAAGTAGTATGTACATATTTTTTGCTTTAAAACTCCGTAAATAGCACCGTTTTGAACCAACAAAAGTAAATTTTTTACACCATCAAAATATTTTCCCTTTACAAGCATAATTTATCTTTAAAATAATAACAATTTTTTAAAGTAATATGGTCATATTTTTTGTTTTAAATATCCATAAATAGCACCATTTTGAACCTACAGTTCTCACTTTTTTACATCATCATAAAAAATCTACCATTACAAGCATAATTTATTTTAAAAATTATAATAGATATTTGAATGTAGTGTATACAAATTTTTTGCTTGAAAAATACTGAAATAACACCATTTTGCACATAAAATTTAAATTTTTTACATCTTCATAAATAAGTTCCCTTTAAAAGCATAATTTATGTTAAATACATAACAAATTTTTGAAGGTAGTGTATTCAAATTTTTGGCTTGAAAACTCCTCGAATAGCACCATTTGCACCTACAAATCTAAATTTTTTACATCATCATAAAGAATTTCCCTTTACATGCATAATTTATAATAAAATATATACAAATTATTTGAAAGTAGTATATTCATATTTTTGGCTTGAAACTCCTGAAATAGAACCATTTGAACCAAAAATAAAAATTTTTTACATCATCATAAAAATTTTTCCTTTACCACCGTAATTTTTCTTAAAAAATATAAAAAAAGTTTGAAAGAATTATATTCAAATTATTGGCTTGAAAACTCCAAAATAACACCATTTTGCTCCAACAAATCTAAAATTTTTAAATTATTATAAATTATTTACCTTCAAAAGAATTATTTATCTTAAAATATATAAAAACAATTTTGAATGTAGTATATTGTAATTTTTGGCTTGAAAACTCCTCAAATAGAACCATTTTGCAACTACAAATCAAAATGTTTTACATCACCATAAATATTTCCCCATTACCAGCGTAATTTATCTTAAAATTAATTATAACTTTTGGAAAGATGTGTGTTCAAATTTTCTGCTTGAAAACTCCGTAAATTGCACCATTTTGAAACTACAAATCTATATTTTTTACATCATCAAAATATTTGCCCCTTTACAAGCATAATTAATCTTTAAAATAATAACAATTTTTTAAAGTAGTATGGTCATATTTTTTGTTTTAAATATCCATAAATAGCACCATTTTGAACCTACAGATGTCAATTTTTTACATCATCATAAAAAATTTACCTTTACAAGCATAACTTATCTTAAAAACTTTAATAATTATTTAAAATTAGTAAATTCAAATTTTTAGCTTGAAATGTCCTGAAAAAGCACCATTTTGCACTTACAAATCTAAATTTTTTACATAATCATTAAGATTTTCCCTTTAAAAAGCAAAATTTATCTTAAAAAATAAAAATGTTTTGAATGTAGTATATTCAAATTTTTGGCTTGAAAATTCTTGCATCTAGAAATCTAAAATTTTTAACTTCATCGTAAACAGTTTCTCTGTAAAGCATTATTTATCTTAAAAAATATAACAATTTTTTGAAAGTATAATATTGAAATTTTTGGCTTGAAAACTCCTGAAAGAACACCATTTTGCACCTACAAAACTATTATTTTTACATCATTATAAATAATTTACCTTTACAAGAATAATATATCATAAAAATAAAACAATTATTTGAAAGCAGTATATTCAAATTTTTGGCTTGAAAACTCCGTAAATAGCACCATTTGCACCTACAAATCAAAATTTTTTTACATCATCATAAAAAATTTATCTTTACCACCATAATTTATCTTTAAAAATATTTAAAAAATTTGAAAGAATTATATTCAAATTTTTTGCTTGAAAACTCCTGAAATAACACCATTTTGCACCTACAAATCCAAAATTTTTACATCATTATAAATACTTAAACTCCACAAGAATAATTTAGCTTTAAAATTATGATAATTATTTTAAAGTAGTACATTCAAATTTTTGGCTTGAAAAATTCTGAAATAACACCATTTTGCATCTTCAAATCAACAAATTTTACATCATTATAAATAATTTGCCTTGACAAGCATAATTTATCTTAAAAAATATAAAATTTTTGAATGTAGTTTGTTCAAATTTTTGGCTTAAAAACTCCTGAAATAGCACCATTTTGCACCTACAAACTAAATATTTTACATCATTATTAAGATTTTCCCTTTAAATCATAATTTATCTTAAAAAATATAAAAATGTTTTGAATGTAGTACATTCAAAGTTTTGGCTGGAAATCTTCTGAAATTGCACCATTTTGCAACTACAAATCTAAATTTTTACATCATCATTAAGGTTTTTCTTTTACAAACATAATTCATCTTAAAATATATAACAATTTTTTCAAAGTAGTATATTCAAATTTTAAGCTTGAAAACTCCTTAAATATTACTATTTTTCACTAACAAATCAAAAAATTTTACATCACCATACAAAATTATCTTTACAAACAGAATTTTACTTAAAAATATAATAATATTTTGAAAGTAGTATATTAAAATTTCTGGCATCAAAACTCCTGAAATATTACCATTTTGCACCTACAAATCTAATTTTTTCCATCCTTATAAAGAATTTTACTTTACAAGCATAATTTTTTTAAAAAAATTATAACAATTTTTTGAAAGTACTAAATTTAAAATATTTGCTTAAAAACTCCTGAAATAGCACCATTTTGCACTTACAAAACTAAATGTTTTACGTCATTATAAAGAATGGCCCTTTAAAGCAGAATTTATCTTAAAATATATAACAATTCTTGAATTAATAATATTCAAATTTTTGGCTTAAAAACTCCTGAAATAACACCATTTTGCAACTACAAATCTAAAATTTTTACATCATCATAAAGAATTTACCTTTACAAGCATATTTTTACTTAAAAAATTTAAAAATAATATGAAAGTAGTATGTTCAAATATTTGGCTTGAAAACTATGTTAATATCACCAATTTGCACCTAAAAGTCTAATATATTTACATTATCATAAATAATTTATCTTTACAAGCTAAATTTGTCTTTAAATATATATAAATATTTTGTAAGTAGTGTATTCAAATTTTTGGCATGAAAACTCCTCAAACAGAACAATTTTTAACCTACGAATCTCAATTTTTTACATTATCATAAATATTTACCTTTACAAGCATAATTTATCTTAAAAATTGTAATAATTATTTGAAAGTAGTATATTCAAATTTCTGGCTTGAAAACTCCTGAAATAGCATAATTTTGCACCTACAAATCTAAATTATTTACATCATCATAAAAATGTACCTTTACAAGCATAATTTATCTTCAAAATATAAAAAAAAAATTTAAAGTAGTATGTTCAAATTTTTGGCTTGAAAACTCCTGAAATAGCACCATTTTGCACCTACGAATCTAAATTTTTTACATCATAAAAAATTTACCTTTACAAGCATAATTTATCTTAAAAAATATAAAAATTTTTGATAGTAGTATATTCAAATTTTTTGGCCTGAAAACTCCTTAAATAGCACCATTTTGCACCTACAAATCAAAATTTTTACATCATTAAGATTTTTTTTAGAAGCATAATTCATCTTAAAAAATATAACAATTTTTTCAAAGTAGTATATTCAAATTTTAAGCTTGAAAACTCCTGAAGTATCACTATTTTACACTAGCAAATCAAAAAATTTTACATCACCATACAAAATTAAACTTTACAAACAGAATTTACTTAAAAATATAATAATATTTTGAAAGTAGTATATTAAAATTTTTGGCTTGAAAGCTTATTGGCGTATTTCCGAGAATTCAGTATTATTTCTTAGTGATCAGGAATGCAATCGATTGAATTTGTAGTTTCTTCATACATTCTGACGTGTTTCCGAGAACGAAGGAGATTTTCTTAAAGATTACAACAGCATTGGATGCTTTTTTGCGTTTTTTAGTATGTTCTCGTGGTTTTTTCCTACCTTTTTGGCATATTTCTGAGAAATAAGCAGAGCTTCTTTGTGATCGCTGTGCTTTCGGTATATTTGGACGTGTTTCTGAATGTTCAGTTAGTATTTTCATTACTTGCAAGCGTTTTTCATAGAATTCAGTAGTATTTCTAAGAGATCAGGTATGCATTCAATGGATTATGGTGTGTTTCAGTATGTTCACACGGATTTGCAAGCTTATTGGCGTGTTTCAGAATGTTCAGGATGTAATTTCATTACTTTTAGGCGTGTTTACGAGTTTTTAGTAGTTTTTCTTAGGGATCAGGTATGCAATCGATGGTATTTTGCGTGTTTCAGTCTGTTCATGTGGTTTTTCAAGCTTATTGGAGTGTTTCTGAATGTTCAGGATGTATTTTATTTAATTGTAAGCGTGTTTACGAGTTTTAGTCGTATTTCTTAGTGATCAGGCATGCGATCGAAGGATTATAGCGTCTTCAAGTATGGTGACCTAGGTTTTTGAAACCGTATGACGAGTTTCCCTATTTGAAGCAGAATTTCTAATTGATAATTGTGTTTTCGATAGGTTTCGGCGTTTTTCTGAATGTTCACGAAGTTTTTCATAGCTTATTGGTATGCAATCGACAGAATTTGGCGTGTCTGACAGTTCACGTAGTTTTTTCAAACTTTCTGAGGTGTTTTCGAGGTTGAAGAAGAATTTCTTAGTGATCACAACAGCATTTTTGGCATATTTAGGTATTTTATCGTCGTTTTTTCCTAACTTTATGAAGTGTTTTCGAGAAATAACCAATACTTCTTAGTGATCGTTATGGTTGCGATATATTAGGCGTGTTTCTGAATGTTCAGTTGGTATTTTCATTCCTTGCAAGCGTGTTTCGGAGAAATCGTTGGTATTTCTTAGATATCAGGTACGCTATCGATGGATTTTGCGTGTTTCAGTCTGTTGACTTGGTTTTATAAAACTGTCTGGCGAGTTTTCGAGATTGAAGCAAAATTTCTTAGTTGTAACTGTGTTTCCAATAGGTTTGGGTGTTTTTCTGAATCTTTAAGTACATTTTTCAAACTCTCTGACGTGTTTCTGAGAATTAGACATTATTTAGTTCTTATCATTATGCTTTCAATGGGCTTGGACATGTTTCTGAATGCTCACGTGGTTTTATCAGAGTCTGTTAATGTATTTCAGAGAATTAAGGATTATTTCTCAGTGATTGTTATGCTTTCGATCGTTTTGGGCGTGTATCTGATTATTCAGGAGTCATTTTCTTCGCTTGCAAGCCTATTTCCTGGTAATCAATAGTATTTCATAGTGATCAGGTATGCAATGAATGGTATTCGGCATGTTTCAGTCTGTCCACGTAGTTTTTTTTCAAACTTAATAGCGTGTTTCCAAGAATGAAAAAAAAATTCTTAGTGATCACAACAGCAATGGATGTGTTTTGGCGTGTTCCAATGGGTTCACGTGGTTTTTTCATAGCTTTTTGGCGTATTTCCAAAAATAAAGCCGTATTTCTTTGTCATCGATAGTTTTGGACGAGTTTCTGAATGTTTAGGATGTATTTTCTTTATTAGTAAGCATGTTTACGAGTTTTTAGTGGTATTTCTTAGTGATCAGGTATGCGATCAAAGGATTTTAGAATCTTTCAGTCTGTTCACATGGTTGTTCGAAACTATCTGACGAGTTTCCCTGATTGAAGCAGAATTTCTAATTGATAATTTCGTTTTTTATAGTTTTCGGTATTTTTCTGAATGTCCAGGTGGTTTTTTCTTACCTTATTGGCATATTTCCGAGAAATCAGAAGTATTTCTTAGTGATCAGTTATTTAATCTATGAGTTTGTAGTTTCTTCATACTTTCTGACGTGTTTCCGAGAATGAAGGAGATTTTCTTATTGATTACAACAGCATTGGAAACTTTTTGGCGTTTTTCAGTATGTTCTCGTGGTTTTTTCCTAGCTTTTTGGCATATTTCTGAGAAACAAGCAGTGCTTCTTAGTGAATGTTATGCTTCGGGTATATTTGGACGTGTTTCTAAATGTTCAGTTAGTATTTTCATCACTTGCAAGCGTTTTCCCGAAAATTTAGTAGTATTTCTAAGAGATGAGTTATGCAATCGATGGTATTTTAGCGTGTTTCAGTCTGTTCACGTGGTTTTTCAAGCTTTTTGGCGTGTTTCTGAATGTTCTGGATGTATTTTATCCAATTGTAAGCGTGTTTACGAGTTTTTAGTCGTATTTCTTAGTCATTAGGTATGAATTCGATTGAATTTGTAGTTTTTCATACTTTCTGACGTGTTTCCGAGAATGAAGGAGATTTTATTATAGATTACAACAACATTGGAAACTTTTTAGAGTTTATCAGTATATTCTCGTGGTTTATTCCAAGCTTATTGGCGTATTTCGGATAAATAAGCAGTACTTCTTAGTAATTGTTATGCTTTCGGTATATTTGGGATTGTTTCTGCAAGTTCAGGTAGTATTTTCTACCTTGCAAGCATGTTTCCAAGAATTCGTTTAAATAGCTTAGTTATAAGGTACGCTATCGATAGATTTTTGCGTGTTTCAGTCTGTTCACATGATGATAATATAAAAGATTTAGTTTTGTAGGTGCAAAATGGTGCTATTTCAGGAAATTAAAAGACAAAAATGTTAATATACTACATTAAAATAATTATTATAGTTTTTAAAGATAAATTATGCTTGTAAAGGTAAATTTTTTATGATGATGTAAAAAATTAGGATTTGTAGGTTCAAAATGGTGCTAGTTATGGAGTTTCAAGCTAAAAATTTGAACATACAACTTTCAAAAAATTGTTATTATTTTAAAGACAATTTAAACTTGTAAAGGGAAATTCTTCACATTAATGTAAAAAATTTAGTTTTGTAGGTGCAAAATATTGTTATTTCAAGAGTTTTCCAGCCAAAAAATTTATTAATAAACTTTCAAAAATTTTTTATATTTTTAAAGATATATTATGCTTTAAAGGAAAGTTCTTTATGGTGATGTAAAAATTTTAGATTAGTAGGTGCAAAATGGTATTATTTCAAAAGTTTTCGAGTCAAAAATTTGAATACTATACTTTCAAAAATTTGATATATTTCTAAGATAAATTATGCTTTAAAGAGGGAATCTATATGATAATGTAAAAAAATTAGATTTGTAGGTGCAAAATGGTGCTATTTCAGGAGATTTTAAGCAAAAATTTGAATCTAATACTATCAAAAAAATTGTCATATTTTAAAAAATAAATTATGATTGTAATGTAAATTCTTTATGAGGATGTAAAAAAATTAGGTTTGTAGGTGCAAAATGGTGCTATTTCAGGAGTTTTCAAGGCAAAAATTTTAATAATCTACTATCAAATAATTATTATAGTTTTTAAGATAAATTAAGCTTGTAAAGGTAAATTTTTTATGATGATGTAAAAAATTGAAATTTATTTGTTCAAAATGTAGCTCTTTCAGGAGTTTCCAAGCAAAAATTTGAGCATACTACTTTCAAAAATTTTTATATTTTTAAAGAAAAAATTATGCTTATAAAGAGAAATTCTTTATGATGTAAAAAATTAATATTTGTAGGTGCAAAATGGTGTTATATAAGGAGTTTAAAGCCAAAAAATTGAATATTATACTTTCATAAAACTTTTGTATTTTTCAAGATAAATTATGTTTGTAAAGGGAAATTATTTATGATATAAAAAAATTTGTTTTGTAAGTGCAAAATGGTGCTATTTCAGGAGTTTTCAACCCAAAAACTTAAATATTATACTATTAAAAAATTATTATAGTTATTTAAATAAATTATGCTTGTAAAAGTAAATTTTTTATGATTATGTAAAAAATTGAGACTTTATGTTCAAAATGGTGTAATTTACGGATTTTTCAAGCCAAAAATTGAACATTCTACTTTCAAAAATTGTTTAAATTTTAAAGATAAATTATTCTTGTAAAGGAAATTCTTTAAGAGGATGTAAATAATTATATTTGTGGGTGCAAAATGGTGCTATTTCAGGAGTTTACAAGCCAAAAATTTGAATAAACTACTTAAAAATAATTGTTGTATTTTTTAAGATAAATTATGCTTGTAAACGGAAATTCATTATGATGATGTAAAAAAATTATTTTTTAAGGTGCAAAATGGTGCTATTTCAGGAATTTTTAACCCAAAAATTTGTATACTATACTTTCAAATAAATGGTGTATTTTATTAGATAAATTATGCTTGATAAGGGAAACTCAATATGATGATATAAAAAATTGATATTTGTATGTTCAAATTGGTGCTATTTACGGATTTTTCAAAACCAAAAATTGAACATACTACTTTCAAAAATTGTTATATTTTAAAGATAAATTACACTTTTAAAGGGAAATTCTTTATGATGATGTAAAAAATTTAGATTTGTAGGTGCAAAATGGTGTTATTTCAGGAGTTCTCAAGCCAAAAATTTGAATATGATACATTGAAAAAATTCTTGTATTTTTTCAGATAAATTTTGCATGTAAAGGGAAATTCTTTATGAAGTCGTAAAAAAATTATGTAATGTAGGTGCAAATTGGTGCTATTTCAGGAGTTTTCAAGCCAAAATTTTGAATATACTACTTTCAAAAAATTGTTGTATTTTCTAAGATAAATTATGCTTGTTAAGGGAAATTCATTATGATGATGTAAAAAAAATCTTGTAAGTGCAGAATGGTGCTATTTCAGGAATTTTAAAACCAAAAATTTGAATCTAATACTATAAAAAAAAATTTCATATTTTTAAAAATATATTATGATTGTAAAGGAAATTCGTTTTGAGGATGTAAAAAATTTAGCTTTGTTGGTGCAAAACAGTGCTATTTCAGAAGTTTTCAATGCAAAAATTGGGATAATCTTCTATAAAAAAATTATTATAGTTTATATGATAAATTATGCTTGTAAATGTGATTTTTTATGATGATGTAAAAAATTGAGATTTGTTTTTTTTTTTTTTTCAAAATGGAGCTATTTCAGGAGTTTTTAAACCCAAAAATTTGATCATACTACTTTCAAAAATTGTTATTTTTTAAAGATAAATTATGCTTGTAAATGGAAATTCTTTATGAGGATGTAAGAAATTTAGATTTGTAAGTGAAATTGGTGCTATTTCAGGAGTTTTCAAGCGAAAAATTTGAATATACTACTTTCAAAAAATTGTTGTATATTTTAAGATAAATTATGATTGTAAAGGGAAATTATTTATGATGATGTAAAAATATTAGTTTTGTAAGTGCAAAATGGTGCTATTTCAGGAGTTTTCATGCCAAAAATTTGAATCTAATACTATCAAAATTTTTTTATATTTTTAAAGATAAATTACGCTTGTAAAGGGAAATTCTTTATGATGATGTAAATAATTTAGATTTTTAGGTGCAAAATTGTGTTATTTCAGGAGTTTTAGAGCCAAAATTTTGAATATACTACATTCAAAATGTTTTTATATATTGAAATATAAATTATGGTGGTAAAGGTAAATTTTATATGATGATGTAAAATATATTTCTGATTTGGTGGTGCAAATGGTACTATTTCAGGAGTTTTCATGCCAAAAATTTGAATATTATAGTTTCAAAAAATTGTTGTATTTTTCAGATAAATTATGCTTGTAAAGGGATATTCTTTATGAGGATGTAAGAAATTTAGATTTGTAGGTGAAATTGGTGCTCTTTCAGGAGTTTTCAAGCCAAAAATTTGAATATACTAGTCTCAAAAAATTGTATTTTTTAAGATAAATTATGCTTTTTAAGGGAAATTCTTTATTATGATGTAAAAAATATTAGTATTGTTAGTGCAAAATGGTGCTATTTAAGGAGTTTTCAAGGAAAAAATTTGAATACACACACCTTCAAAAATTGTTATATATTTAAGATAAATTATGCTTGTAAAAGTAAAGTCTTTATGATGATGTAAAAATTTAGATTTTAAGTTGCAAAGTGGTGCTATTTCATGAGTTTTCAAGCCAAAAAATTTAATATAATACTTTTAAAAAATTGTTATATTTTTAAAGAAAAATTATGTTTGAAAATGAATATTTTAAAAATGATGAAAAAAATTTACATTTGATTCGCAAAATTATGCTGTTTCAAGGAGGTTTCAAGACAAAAATTTTAATAGACGACTTTAAAATTTTATTAATTATTTACGATAAATTATGCTTGTAAAGGGAAATTCTCTACACTGAATTAAAAATTTATATTTGAAGGTGAATTATGGTGTTATTTCAGGAGTTTAAAAGCATAAAATTTGAATATATTACTTTAAAAAATTGTTATGTTTTTTAAGATAAATTATGCTTGTAAAGGTAAATATTTATGATGTAAATAAATTAGATTTGAAGGTGCAAAATGGTGCTATTTCAGGAGTTTTCAAGCAAGAAATTTAAATATATTACTATCAAAAAATGTTTTATTTTTTAGATAAATTATGCTTGTAAAGGGGTAATTCTTTATGATGATGTAAAAAATTTAGATTTGTAAGTGCAAAATGGTGCTATTTCAGGAGTTTTCAAGCCAAAAATGTGAATACACTACTTTCAAAAAAAAATTTTATATTTAAGATAAATTATGCTTGCAAAGGGAAATTCTTTATAATGATTTAAAAATTAAGATTTGATGGTGCAAAATGGTGCTATTTCAGGAGTTTTCAAGCCTCAAATTTGAATATAATACTTTCAAAAAATTGTTGTATTTTATAAGTTGAATTATGCTTGTAAAGGTAAATCCTTTATGTTGATGTAAAAATTTAGATTTTAAGTTGCAAAGTGGTGCTATTTCATGAGTTTTCAAGCCAAAAACTTGAATACAATACTTTTAAAAAATTGTTTTTTTATTAAAGAAAAACTATGCTTGTAAATGGAAATTCTTCATGATGACGAAAAAAAAAAATAGTTTTGATGCGCAAAATTGTGCTATTTCAGGAGTTTTCAAGACAAAAATTTGGATATACTCTTTTCAAAAAATTGTTATATTTTTTAAGATAAATTATGCTTGTAAAGGAAATTCTATATGATGTAAAAAAATTGATTTTTAGGTGCAAAATGGTGCTATTTCAGGAGTTTTGAAGACAAAAATTTAAATACACTACTTTAAAAAATGGTTATATTTTTTAAGATAAATTATGCTTGTATAAGGAAATTCTATATAATGTAAAAAAAATTTAGATTTGAAGGTGCAAAATGGTGCTTTTTAATGGGGTCTTCAAGACAAAAATTTGAATAGACTACTTTCAAAAAATTGTTTTATATTTAGATAAATTATGCTCGTAAAGGGAAATTTTTCATGATGTAAAAATTTTGGATTTGTTAGTGCAAAATAACGCTATTTCAGATGTTTTCAAACCAAAAATTTTAATACACTACTTTCAAATAATTGTTATATATTTAAGATAAATATTACTTCTAAAAGGAAATTCTTTATGATGATGTAAACATTTTTTTAGGTCTATAATGGTGCTTTTTCAGGGGTTTTCAAGACAAAAATTTGAATAGACTTTTTTCAAAAAAATTGTTATATATATTTAAGATAAATTATGCTTGTAAAGGGAAATTCTTTATGATGGTGTAAAAAAATTTGATTTGAAAGTGCAAAATGATGCTATTTCAGGAGTGTTCAAGCCAAAAATTTGAATATACTGCTTATAAAATAAATTTATATATATTTTTTAGATAAATTAGGCTTGTAAAGGGAAATTATTCATGATTATAAAATTTAGATTTGAAGGTTCAAAATGGTGCTATTTCTTGAATTTTAAAGCCACAAATTTGAATATACTACTTTCAAAAATTTGATATATTTTTTAATATATATATTTCTTGTAAAGGGAAATTCTTTATGAAGTAAAGAAATTATATTTGAAGGTGCAAAATGGTGCAATTTCATGAGTTTTCAAGTAAAAAATTTGAATATAAAACTTTTAAAAAATTGTTATTTTTAAAAGAAAAAGTATGCTGTAAATGAAAATTTTTTATGATGATGAAAAATAAATTTATATTTGATGTTCAAAATGATGTCTTTTCAGGGGGGTTTCTTAACAAAAATTTTAATAGACTAATTTAAAAAAAATTATTAAATAGTTAAGATAAATTATGCTTGTAAATGGAAATTCTCTATAATGATTTAAAAATTTATATTTGAAGGTGCAAAATGGTGCTATTTCAGGAGTTAAAAAGCCTCAAATTTGAATATACTACTTTCAAAAATTTGTTATATTTTTTTTGATAAATTATGTTTGTAAAGGGAAATTCTTTATTATGTAAATAAATTAGATTTGAAGGTGCAAAATGGTGCTATTTCAGGAGTTTTCAAGCCAGAAATTTAAATATACTACTTTCAGAAAATTGTTTTATTTTTTAAAAAACTTGAATAGACTACTTTCAAAAAATTGTTATATTTTTTAAGTTAAATTAAGTTTGTAAATAGAAATTCTATGTGATGGTGTAAAAAATTTCGATTTTAAGGTGCAAAATGGTACTATTTCAGGGGTTTTCAAGACAAAAATTTGAATAGACTACTTTCAAAAAATTGTTATATTTTTTAAGATATATTATGCTTGTAAGGGTACACGTCAGTAGCCCTAAAATCACTAGCCCTAAAGTCACTAGCCCTATAATAATTTTAGGGCTAGTGACTCTAGGGCTACTGACTTTAGGGCTAGTGACTTTAGGGTTACTGACTTTAGGGCTAGTGACTTTAGGGCTACTGACGTTAGGGCTAGAGACTTTAGGGCTACTGACTTTAGGGCTAGTGACTTTAGGGCTACTACCTTTAGGGCAAATGACTTTAGGGCTACTGACTTTAGGGCTAGTGACTTTAGGGCTACTGGTGGTGCGAAATTATTCGCTGTAAATTTAAAATTGGATCCTTCTTCCTTCGGGTATGTTCGTTAGTCCTTGCCTATAGTGCTCGTGGATCTCAGTAGATGGCTCTGGTGGTAGCGAAAGAGCTTGTACTGTATTTCCTAAAAACATCATCTTCGTCAATAACTTAAGCTCATGCATGCGTCTGTAAAATGATGCTTTATAGCCAAAATAAGCTATACTGAATTAAATTGACTGTATTGTAGTACTGTGGGAATTATTTAAATCATTCACCTAAAATTTATTCAACCAAAATATTCTATATCCAGATAAACTCGACATAAAATATTCAGCATTGGTTGTTTCATGCTTTAAAAGTAGTAATTTTGGCATAGTTAACAATAATACTTTATAATAATATTTGTTTAAGGCCTTTACAAAACAATGCCATATAATGATGAAAATAAACTTTTCGAAGTTGACAAAATTGCGAAATGATTATTACAGAAAAAAAAAAAAGAATCCTTTTGACGAACTGTTAGTTGCTGATTAGAGCATTTAAAATTTTTGCTGTTACGCGCCAGCAATTCTTTCGGTCCTGTAAACTGTCAATTGGCGGATATAACAATGCAAAGGAAACATGATACATAACTGGAAGAAAATAATTAGCCTACTTTGTTCCTCTAACCATATTAATTGAAATAAAGTTAGCAAAAATACAAAATTTCAGCTCCGAAACGAAAAAAAAAATTAAGATAGCTTTACAAATTAGAAATTAATTTACGACTATTGGCTACGAATGAGTAATTTAAAATAGTACAATACCGTAATTAGTTCCCTTAGCTTTGGAAAACATCAAAACATTGACAAACAAAAAATATGTACTAGAAGCAACTACAATTACAAGTGAATGCCGGAATTACTGTACAATTCTTGGTAAAAAAATTTAAAAATATAAAATACCCTATTCGATATATTATTTTGCATTGTAAAGCTGAATGTTACAAATCAACAGATGTAAACTAAACTGCAATTATTTTAGTTAGCATGACACATGTCACATAACTCGTTTAGATAAATTTTTAGTTTGTATATCGGTCAGACTTCTAGAAACGTAGTACTGTTAAATTTAGAAAATATCGAACGACAAACCATTTTAGTGAAATCGTCCGTCGAGAAATTACGTCTTCGAACTGCCTCTTAATAACTTTCACACAGTAATTAATATTTTATGTTAAAGAGTTCACTGACTGACGTATCAAGACACAATCCTAACCACTAGAAATATAAAGGTGAAATTTGTTGTGTAAATTCCCCTCAAGTGGTAGGCGAACACTAACAAGGGAATTTCTTTTTAAATTCGACTCTTAAAGAGGTGATAACAGATGAAATATGTTTCCAAAAATGTCGACATAGCTCGTAGAGGTCTATAGTTGTAAATTTGACCTCAAAGGGCCACTCATAAAATGCCCACTAGCCAATTTCAGGATTATTCGAAATTCGTCCTTTAAAGAGGTAAAAAGACCTGGAATGTGTCTTCGATTATTTATCGATAGCTATCAAACCCTACGGATTACACAGTTGATTTTCGTTTCAAAATTATGCTTCTGTAAATATCGAAAAATTATGTTTAGGATTTTTCGAAATTCGACTCCCAAGGAGTAAAAAAAATTGTGGAATTGCGTTTATGTTATTCATCATTTATACCGCTCGAACTCGATTGGCTATCTTCGTGAATTTTACTTCAAGTTAATACATATACAATTGTTTAAGATAGGGCTTATAGACGTTTCAAAATTCGATAGTTAGGGGTGAAAAGATATAAATTGTGTTTTCGATTATTCCAGTACACCTATCGAACCGACCGAGATGTCGAATTTCTCTTTGCTTCAGAATTATATCTGCGTAAGTACACTAATTACTATTTAAGTAATTATTCCGAATTCGAGCATAAAGAGGTAAAAAGAGTCAAATGTGTTTTCGATTTATAATCGACATATATCGACTCCACGGAACTTTAGGTATCAAGGCGGTTTTTGCTTAAGATTTAAGCTTGCTTAATTACCTAAACAGTAATATATTGATTTTTTGAAATTTGATATCTAAAGGGGTGAAAAGTGATGAAACGTGGTGAAATGTGTTTTCAACTAAACGTCCATAGATCGCGAACCCAACAGGCTAATGTAATGGTTTCCACTTCAAGGTGACACACGTAAAATTGCTTTTCCTGTAATTAAAGGGTTTTTCCAAAGTTCGGTCCATAAGTGCATTTACGTGGTAAAATTGCATAATTTTATATTTGTTCGACATAGTGGTAGTTTCATAGACGTTACTGTAACTAAATTCTCCACCTCTGAAATATTTTTAACTCTCGTAGTCTTCCCATAGCGGCGTGTCAGTGTCGAAATTTGCAAGTTACGGGAACAGGCTGATAACAAAAACCAACTGATATGGCACATAATATGTAATTTCAGTGTAAATGTTATCATTCAGTAAATCAGATGCAGTTTGTTTTTTGTTCCCGTTACTTGCAAAACTTGACTTTGATACGCCACTATGGGAAGACTATGGGAGCTAAAAAATTTTTACGAATGTAAAAAGTAGTCACAAGTAACGTCTATAAAGCTAATACTATGTTGTAAAAGTTTAACATTATACGTTTTCGCCACGTGAGCACTATTATTTGGGTGAAAAGACATGTATGGACATCTTTAAGATAAACTCTTGATAGCTATCGAACCAGTCGAGATATAGAGTTGCTTTTCGCTTCATGGTGATGAGTAGTATGATTATGCCGATTCTGGCACAGGAGCCGGAGTGAGGCACCTGCCCAAGTGAGGCACCACCCGCCATGTTGTGACGTCACGGCCCCCGGCCGCCATGTTGGATGACAGTGACCTTGACCTTGACCTTTAACCTTGACCTTGAGTGTCAAATCACCAAAATTTCCCAAAATTTCGAAAATTTCCAAAATTCCAAATTTTTCAAAAAATTCAAAATTTTCAAAAATCCCGAAAAAAATATTACCACCATCTTGATTCCGGACACCATATTGTTTCCGGCCTCCATCTTGGTGTTTCTTCCAAAAAAATTTCGATTTCGCATTCTATAATAACCCCGCACGTATTTAATAAATAAAATTTTTCATAAAAAACTTTTTAATAATTTTTTTAATAAAAACTTTTTAATAAAAAAACTATTTAATAAAAAATTTTTTATATAAAAATTATTTAATTAAACCAACTACCGGCATGTCTTACCCGGACGAGCTCCATCGACACACTGATGCCCCCCACCACTTTTTACTTGTATATATTAACTTATCCCCCCTCCCCCCTATCCGGTACTTTAATTTAAATGGCTGTTAGTCACGTGATGAATTTCCCCCCTCCTTCCCCCTCTCACCGTCACTCGTGT
>PNEQ01082608.1:0-40987 GCA_003012365.1 Medauroidea extradentata | reverse complement strand
ACACAAAACCTTCTTATTTTGATTCGTTTTATCTGGTAAACGGTTTACCGGAGAGCATTCAGACAAGAGGGGCTTTTATTTTCCTTCTGCTAGAGCCCATTAATTTGCTATGTGGATATTACCTTACCACTTAGCATTTAAAAGTTACTTACACAAATGGGGTGAGTCACCCCTACATAGCCGCGAAGGGAAACGTCACCGCAACCAACTTTTCATACATTAATGTGCTCCACTTCTTTGAGCTCTATGCCAATTTTGGTGGCTCTATCTCTTATAGTTTCTAGTATTTTTCGAAAAATGTTTAAAATAATATTTTTTTCAACGTGGCGTAGCTCCCTTAATATTTACCACAGAATAGTGTTGGTTTATGTACCCCACCTTATTTTCCATAACGAATCCCCTCCCGGACTTTGGCACATGAATTCTGGTCCAGCCTGTATATATATATATATATATATATATATATATATATATATATATATATATATATATATATATATATATATATAGCGCTAAAAGCAACAGTTCAGAATTGTAGGTTTCTCGAAGCCAATTTTCAAAAATTAAAAAAAAAAAAAAAACAGCAATCCTAGACAATAGTTTTTGCCAACTTTCTGAGAAAAAGTTTTTCTCGATTAACGTTTATCTGAAGTACAATCTCTGACTCCGAAATGTCATATATTTAATTGCGGCGTAAGAGATCACCTTAACAAATGCATCGTTCTAGGCAAACGTTTGCTCATAAAGTTGGTAAATATGTATAACTATCAAGGATTGCTGTTTTGTAGTTTTTCTATTTTAACTTTCAAAAATCATATATCTCAATTGACGAATTCAGCGTTTATTTATCTACCATGCCCTCTTAAGATTCCACTATACCATTACGTGCAATTCCAAAAATGAGTTTCATAGACATCTGGTTACATTTTATTCTATGACAGACTAAAAAGGCCATTTTTAGCTTTGTTGAAGGACTTAGAAACAATGCTATTAATGAGCATGGTGTCTCGACAATGAGATTCCGAACTTTTCCGAAGTGTGTTTTCATTTCGTACTTTGACACAATGGGCACACTTGGAATAGTTTCGTAAAATAAAACTGTTTGCTAACATACTGCAATGCATTTGATGCGCGTGGTAGGCGTTGCCCTTAAGGGGCCTCCCTACATGCGCCTCAATCGAGTTGCAGCGAGCTACGGCTATTTTTTTTGGCAAAACTATTTAACGTACACGGCATTTTTATTTCTACGAAAAGAACACGCACTTCAAACTATGTCGCTATAGTTTTACACGTTTATTAGAAACATCATTTTTGAGCCCCTCAAAATGGCCAAAAATGGCTTTTTCAGACTGCTGTATCTGGGAAAATAACAACCGGATTCGAAAAACACAACTACAGAAACAAGCCCTTGTCTTCGAACTATGCTGTCCACAAATAAAATAATGTGGTCACCGCTTTAAGTTCAATAGGAAACAGGATAATATTAGAGCACTGCACGCCATCTGAGTGACGATAATGCATTATGTACGTCGGCCAACGGAAACCTTACCGCTCCTGCCTCACACACACAACCTATCTAGGGGGGGGGGGGCTTAAGGTTGTTCAAATGGGGAAAATCATAATTTAATATTTGTATAAAACAATGTTTGTTTTGTAGACGTTATTAGAGAGTACATTTTCCTCTTACAAAAAAATTAGCTCAGCCAGTTTTTCCATAATGGCATTTCAAAGTCAAAATTTGCATGTTTTTAGTTAATAAACACCCAGAAAAATTAATGAAACGAAATAATTCACAGTTAAATTACATGTTCTGTGCTAAGGATTTAAGTATATAAAAGCCTATTCAAACAATGTTTTGTATTTTCAAAAAATGTCTGTAATTTGAATTTTTTTTTTGCTACATTTAGGAAACTTTTTCAAATTCAAAAATATTTTGTATTGGAGTTTTATTTGCTTATAGCCCTATCCTGTGTCATACTTTTACTGAAAATTTTTTCGTTTCATTATGTTGATTGGTTTTCGAGCTGTGTATGAACTAAAAACATGCAAATTTTGACATTGAAATGCCGTCATGGGAAAACTGGCAGAACTATTTTTATAAGAGGAATATGTACTCCCAAATAACGTCTGCAAAGGTAACACAGTTTCATTCAAATATAAAATTTTGATTTATCCCCACTTGAACACCCTTAATCAACTACATAACATCATCAAATCATATACGAAACGGTATGTATGGTATAATACTGGACTATTTTGTCTAGACACAGGATGACCAGAGCACGGATTACGCTACATTTCCACGCACACAGACGAAATCGCGTGGGCCGTCTTTTATTTCGACGTCCAGGCGTCTTTAGGAGTCGATCAGCGGCGACTTTACTGCTCTACATAACGCCAGAGAAATCTTACAGACACGTTGTGTTGCCATTCTTGTCGTAGCTATTTCTCCTGCGAGATAATACCCGACCACACGCGGCATGACCCTCCACGGACAGACGGCACTTTCTTTGGCCTGGCAGATCGTTCCAGCTTCCCTCTTATCGAGCACACTCCAGGCCAGATGACACGTTGCCTGCGCCCAGCCTATGGCGTGGACGATCCGACCCCGCCAATTGGACGCCGTTTGTAATTCGAAGCCGCAGGCTACCTACACCCTGACAGTGCCACATCTGGTTCCGATGCAAACTGCTTCTCAGCGCGGCATTACGACAGGTCGATCGAAGACCTCTGTGTTGTGCAACGTATGTCGCCTTCAGAAATGTTCTCATAAAACTTCAAACAAGATGGTGCTATGGTAAGCAGTGGGGCCTGTATTTTGCTTCAAGGGTTTTCTAGGACAGGTTTTTATTTGTGTCTTAACATAAACGTAGACTGGTTAATTTTAACAAACCCTGATTCAGATACGACAGTTTTTATACTGTTTTCAAAGTAAGTACAATTTCGAACATGGTATTGAATTTATTTTCATGATATTTCAGACAGGCGATTGTCCGATATACCTCTGATTTTTTTTATATAATTGTACATGTCTAATTGCAGGGGATGGTAGACCGGAAATCATAACTTTCAATATGATCAAACGATTTTCTTCAGTGATTAGCCAAATGACTGACATTCAAATCGTGACCGCTAATAGAAAACACTCATGCCTACATGCTCACGAGTCGGAATTTTTTCTACGTCTCGCATTTATCGAATCATAATTTCCCTGCTCGTGAATCATTTCAAATTATTGCGAACGTACCCTCCGTAACGTTAAGTTTGTGGAGATGCTCAGTTGTAGTTACCATTAGTTAGTACTTGTAATAATGTGATTGGTGGTTGGACACTTTCACCGAAGTAGCAGGTCTCACGCATGTTCGAAAAAAAAAATTTTAAGTACGTGGATAAAATGTAAAGGTAAGCGCGCTGCAAAAAAAGTTGTACGTTTTTGGAAGCTTTGAAAGAAATTTGCATTCCAATGTTACATTGTTCTCTGACAATGAAAGAAAATAATTTTTCTAAGTGAGGGCCCTGCAAAATTAACGTTATTGTTTGGCGACAGACTAGACTTCATATTTCTGCATTTATGCCATGGTACAATATGTGATTCCATTTGACGTGTGTGACAGATTTACAGGAAGTTGGTCACTTACCATAGGATTTTTTACTGCCGGGCAGTTGATTTTCTGCGACAGACCACGACACGTTTGGCCAACGAGAACGTCGAAAAAGTGTACAACCATTTGGAGTCTCAGTGATGTAGCCAGGGCTTAGGTAAGAGGGTGGGGTGGGGGTTAACCTGAGAATAATATAATGAACGTCCTCCAACCTTACAGGGGTCCCGGGGGTCCTCCCTCAGGAAAATTTGGATTTCAAGTTTCAAGGTACAAAATAGTGCTATTTTAACCGTTTTTCGTAACGGAATATTTAATAATATGCTGGTAAAACTATATTCAATCTTTTAATACGATTTTAAAAACTTTGTTTACTGATTTGGGGGGACGGATAGTACCCTGGCCACGCCCCTGTGGAGTCTAGACTGTTGGCAAAAAAAAAAAATACTCGCGAATTTGGCAGGCATGTCTCAAGTTATAGCTTACGCCGAAATATAGAAGTGCCCAATTTAACTGCCATAACATTCTTAATCAAGGGTAAACCACTCCAACAAAATATTTACATGAAATTAAAAATAATATAATCTACTGTTGTCATTTATCTGCGTAGCCTATAGGCCTACATTGTAGGCCAAAACTTACAACTTCAATTATTGGAATCGACACTGATCTGCTGAGAGATGAGGCGGAATAGTAATGCTCCAAACTCGCATTTGAGAGGGTTCGGGTTTGATTCCAGAATCATTTTTACTGATCTCTGTTTTTCTTTTTTTACCGTAATAACGCCACGCGTATGCAGGGATATTTCTACACAAACCACGGTCACTTATATTTCCATTCATATATTTCTGAGCTTTCTATCCTGTTTTTAATAACACTATTTAATAGATGTTAAAGGTGCAGCTAGCTTGGAATGACACAAACGTGAGAGAACACTGAGGACAATTCTGACACTGACATCAAAAGCCGCATTGCCTTTACGAGCCGATTTATTAACTAACATTGCAGTTTTACGTTTAATCCCTTTTACAACGGCATTTATAGCGGTGGGCATATGATTTTATTTGTGGGAAATGAAAGCTTAAAGACGAGTGCGGATGATGCCTCTGGTTGGCGAGTTTATTCGGGGATCTCCCATTTCCACATTCTCCTTAATTTCGGCGCTCCCATACTCACATCGTGTCACCCTTCACCAGCGCAGAACACCTAGATGTTAAGTGCTGACCAAAATATCTTCAATCTCAATCTTAAAGACAAGCTCAATACAACGCTACTGTAGCCTATATCTAATTATCACGTTCATCCGGCTGGTACTTCATAAGACTTGACAGACTCAAAAAGCATTCCATAGCCGTTTTTAAGAGCTTTTATCAGTGCTAATAATGTGCCTGTTTTATGACAATGACATTACGCACTCGTCTCAAATGTGTTTTATTTTCGTAAATGAGTACACTGGACGGATGCAGAAAAGCTCCTTGAAAAATGTTTTTCACAGCATTTCAAAACATTTCAACTTTATGGACAGTGGCGCTAGTTTGAAGTGTAAAAGTGTGGAACGCTAAGGGCGACACAGTACGTGCATCACATCTCATACTAGCCTCTAGGCGCAGGTCACTGAACTGGCGTGAAGTATAATCGCCGATAACTCGCCTCTATGAGACATTCAATGGCTACCCTAAAATCAGTGGCCGATGCAGTATTTCGAGAAGAGGGGGGGGGGGGGCTATGCGTTAAAAAGTGTATATACATACACCCCAACCCAAAAGCGGGTGGTCCAGGGGGTCCTCCCCCGGGAAAATTTCGATTTTAGAGATGCAAAATGGTGCTTTTTAAGGAGTTTACACACGACAAATTTAATTACATAAGTAAGAAAATTTTAAAATAAATTATTTCTTAAACGTTAATAGTGCTAACAAGAAAATTTTATTAGAAAAAATTTAAAAATACAATTAATCTGACCCAAGAGGAGGGGGGGGGATGACCCCCCTTTCTAAATCCGCCACTGCCTAAAATGTTATGACTAAAGACATGCATTGTCCGCGATATTATGCGGTGACTGACTATACTTCCCTGCTCTGAGAATATCCTGAGTATTATGACGAGACGGCTGTTGGCCGTTGTGTGATGTCACTCGCGCGAGGCACGCTCTACAGAAGGTTGGTGGTCCTGTCGTGGAACTTTTAATTGTTTGCCAGAAGTGTTCTCCTCTGCAGGCACGAAGTGTAAGGCCACAATGCCTAGAGATGATGATTAGAGACATGCAAAATTCGCGTTATTTTCTGACAGCTGACTAGACTCCAAGTGACTATAGGCTCGTTCGACGTCTCCCGCTGGCCGATAATGTCGTGGCTTACCGCGGAGAATGCTTACACGGCAGAGAGACCAATCTCTGTAAAGACATTACACATGTCAATGACAACACATAAAAGTTCGTGGCCAATTGAATTGCAAATTATGCTCTGTTATGTACAGGAAAGTGAAGTTTAGTCCGCTACCAAATGATAACGCGAATTTTGCATGTCTCTAATGATGATATATCACGAAAATATTTTGTGCCAACATACCCTTGAAAACACTGTAGTTTCTTGTGACGTGTACGACTGATGGAGACCGGGAAATCACTGACCTGTAGGCTAGCTTCCAAGAATATCTGTATATTCAAGCAAACAACGGCTGTTCATCGGCTGCTCGCTGACACAAGAGAAATGGGCCCGCATTTAGTTACATTGTTATTATTTGCTCACCGACTTCTAGATGGTTCTAAATAAGTCAAAGGTCAATTGTGCAAGTAGCGCGAACTTACAGTTGATGAAATTATAGCTTGTGCCTGAAAGAAAACGCGAATTTTTCAGATCTGTCAACGTGGCTTTATGTAGATCAATAATATACATCAAATATTACAATAGCGGGTTTATTATTGCCTTAGTCAAATAGGGCTACAGCTCTAAATACAAGCAAAAGCCAATAATCTTTTACAAGTTGATCGTGCGTAGAAACCCTGCAAACAGTCAAGATTTCCCGCGATAAACCATCATCTCTACCAATGTGAGACGTCTAACTATCGTACAACAGCTTGCAGTCTAGTCTGCCTTCAGATAATAACGCAACATATGCAGGTCCCTAGTTATGACACAAACTTAAAAAATAAAGCTGTGTTATACTTTCCTGTACTTTTTAAAAAGATTTTGTGCTAAAATTTCCATACCTTATAAGGATCGCAAAAAAAAAAAAACCTTTTTCCTCCATTTCCAGCCGCAAGAAAATAAACTTTAAAGTTTACTAGCGGACTTGAAATGGTCATACACACGTGTACAATGCTATTCGTAAGCAGACACCACTCAAAGGTAGAGAAAAGTTTGGATAATGTTCTATCGGTGGAAGCTTTGAGGCCTGGGCAAGCGTCCACCTTAAGCCCGACCTAATAAATCCTTAATTATTAAGGCGACTGCCTGGCTGGCGCTCGAACTGCGTGCAGCGTGTTCGGAGATACGTTTTTTTGTATCCACAATGGTTATCCACTTCAGACTACTTGTGAAAGTTACTTTTAAATCAGCACGCACATTGAAAGCATTACTTTAAAACCCTCTAAACTTGCCTAAAATCGTTTTTTTAATGGTTTTTTATCACGGTAAACGAGGTATAGTTACACTGGAATCTGCTACTGCAACGCGTTCAATAAACAGACAGGGTCGACGCTTAAGAGTGTTCACGTGACAAAATTCAACGTTTTATATATGCTTGATATAGTGTTAGTTTTATAGAAGTTACTTGAGACTACATTTTCTACTGGTAGAAATTTTTTAGCTCCCATAGTTTTCCCACAGCGGCATGTCAAAGTCAGTATTTGCAAGTTACAGGAACATAGGTTTAACAAAAACCAAGTGACTTGCTTGAATGAAATAATTTACACTGAAATTAGATATTATGGGCACTATGCTAAAATATTTAAAAAACACAACGAGGTCATTTTGTTTTTCTTTTTTAAATTGCCATAAACGAGGTAAATTTTCGTCATTTTCGGATTTTTAAAAAAAGTACAGAGGAGTTTCATTATGTGTTTTTAAATCTTCTGGCTTTGACGTGCCGCTATGGGAAAACTATGATAGTTAAAAAATTTCTACAAGTGGAAAATGTAGTCTCAAGTAACGTCTGTAAAACTAACACTATGTCAAGCAAATATAAAATGTTGAATTGTTACCGCGTGAACACCCTTAAGGGCGCGATCACCTCAGTTTTCAACGTCTTTTTATTTTTATATTTGTACCAGATATGTTTTTTATTATTTTAGTCATAATTTGTGATAAAAACCTTCTTCTTAGGAAATTTGTGTATCTCTCATAGTTTTTTCGTAATGAGTCGTAAACGTAAAATTTTGTACTTTTCGGTTTTACGTACGCCACTTAAACCAACTGTCATACCAAACAGAAAAAATTCACTGTGTACAACAATGTTGTAGGCTATGATTTGACATATATCAAAACTAAAAATATAATAATATTGCTAAAATTTGAAATGAAAATTTAAATTTTTTTAAGTACAAAAATTATACTTTTTTTGTTTATATATGTGTCAAATCACAGCCTACAACATTGTTATACACTGTGAATTTTTTCGGTTTGGTATGTCAGTTGGTTTTAGTGGCGTACGTAAAACCGAAAAGTACAAAATTTTACGTTTACGACTCATTACGAAAAAACTGTGAGAGATACAAAAATGTTCTAAGAGGAAGATTTAATCACAATTTACGTCTAAAACAAGAAAAAAATATCTGGTACAAATATAAAAGTAAAAAAAAAAAAAGTAGTTGAAAACTGATGTGAACCGCGCCCTTAAATTACCACAGTAAAAACGCTACGGCGGGAACACTACGCGCGCATTTGCGACTTTGGCCGTAGTGGCAATATCACAGTTTATGTGCCGGCGTCGCTCGTAGTGCCTCATCAAGTTTCACCCTTCACCAGGCGGCCTCCTTAAGGGTGCTCAGGTGCAATAAAATCATAATTTTATATTTTTATGAAATATTGTTGGTTTTGTAGAAGATACTTGTGAGTATATTTAACTCTTACAATACAATTTTAGCTCTCATATTTTTCTCATAACGGGGCGTCAAAGTCAATATTTGCTTGTTACGCTGCCATGCAAATAGTGAAAACCATCTGACCTACTTAAAGAAAATAATACACAGTGAACTTGCATGTCATGAGCGATGCAATAAAACATTAAGAAACCCACAACGTAATATTTTGAATTTAAAAAAATCGCAAGAGTACAGAAAAAAGTTGCAAATTCAACAATTTTTTTTAAAAATACAAAACCAATTCATGGGATTTTTTCAAATGTTTTATTATGTAGCCCATAGTACGTTATTTGACTGTGAATTATTTCACGTACGTAAGTCAATTGGTTTTCACTATTTGCATGGCAGTAGAACATGCAAATTTTGAATGTGACGCACCGTTATGAGAAAACTATGCAAGATAAAATTGTTTCGTAAGAGGAAACTGCACTCAAAAGTATCGTTACAAAACTACTACTATTTCATATACATATAAAATTATTACTTTATCGCACTTGAACAGCCTTAAGCAGTATCGTACGTGGTTTGCACTAGAGTGGGCGATATCTCGGGGTAACTTAGCGAGACACAGGCCGTCCGTAAAGAGACACCGTATACACAACCGCATCGTAAAAACTGCATGAAAAAAAAGCATAAGAAGGGCAGAAAAGTCGTTCGCGCTGGGGAACAGGTCCGGAAACGCCGATAAAATCACCCTAAAATCCTGTTTTAGCACCTCCCACGTGCGGGAAGCCTTATTTAACAATACCTTAACACAGTCGAAGGTCGTGTTCCTGGTCACTAAAGAGGAACCGGGCTAGGAGACGAAGATGTTTTGTTAGGGGATAATGTGACACGTAGTGTTTCCAGTCTCTCTCTGCATCGGAAGATTAAACCGCTAGTCTGTAATATAAACTACAATATCTAAGGATACAGTTCATTCAGAAAATGTTTTTTATTGTGAGAGTGGGCGAGATGTAAGTTTGACAATCGTACGCCAGTCGTACACGTTTCCATCTCTGCTGTGATCTCACCGAATGTCACAACAGGCCCGCGGTTGTGATAGTAGTCAGACCACTTGTCTCCCACCACCGCGATACGGGTTCGATTCCCGACGGGGCTGGTCCAAGAACTTTCGCACGTGGTAAATGTGGCTGATATTGCTATTGGGCAGCGTGTTTTCTCGGGATATTCCGCCTCCCTCGTCCTTGCATTCCGTCGCTGCTCCATTGTAGGACTTCATTTGATGTTATGCCTCAGGGGAGATTAGAAGGGCTTCGAGGTTGAAAGTCAGCCTCTCGAAGTGTCATACCCTGCGCTCAGGGACCCTACTCAATATTTATTATTATTACTGTTATTAATATAATCGAATATTTCGTCACATCTTAAACAAGCAAAACTTACAACGGAGGATATTTTTTTAATGAGAAGAAGATAATGGCAATCGTTTAGTAAAATTTCAGAGTAAGTTAACTTTGAATGCTGAATTAAGTTTTTTTTTTTTTTAAGTTGGAAAGTTCCAAATAAGTAAATGAAGTTATTTATTACGTCAATACCCTTATTTTTTGTCACTGTGAGTATGGCTGATAATTTGTTACTTTTAAGTTATGCAGTTCTAGGTTCGAGTCTAGGGTAAAAATATTGGTAGGCCTACACATTAGTAAGTCTTATTCTATGATAATTAAATTATACACCTACACGCTTCTTTCCGGGCAGACTGCCGGTGAATATTTAAGCATTTTATCAAAATAAAATAACGTATTTAATTAATTTTCTTCATTTACGAAAATAAATTAAACTGAGACCGAACGACAGTTTTCACGCTAGTTTGTAAGCAACATGAGAGGAGTAAGTGTTTTTAAGAATCTTACTAAAAACAGAAGTTAGGGAAGGATTTGCTAAGTAGCTTTCCGTGCGGAGGTTCTGGGTTCGAATCCCACGGATGTCCACAGGCTGAACGTTAATCAGATTGAGGTGACGAACGGTCGACGTAAAATAAATAAACGTGCTCCAAATTCACGTGAGTGCAGCTCATGGTCAGTTAGGTGGAGGGGGAGGGGTGCAAGGCTTGGACGGTGGGTTTAATTGCGCGCGCAGATAGCATCGCGTTTCCCCGGCCCGCCGTCGAGCAGCGCTGCGATCGGGCCGTGATAGCGGGGCGCACTGGAGGCCCCCAGGGTCGGTTCCGTGTAATTATCAGAACGTGAGTTACTGGAGGAGGTGCAGATGATTGGTCAGGATTGGAGGGTAATTAGTGGCTGGAGGCGATATGCCAGCCAAATGATAGGGCCGCTCGCGCCTCAATTATCCGCAAGATGGCGGAGGGATGGAGAGGAAAAGAAGGTGGTGGCTGTGTGTGTGCGGGGCGGACCGTGGTGTGGATGGGTGGAAGGGGTGGGGTACCTTCGCGCGGCCACGGCGTGGGCGTAAGTGGGGTCATTGTATCGCCAAGGGTTTCAACTTTGACCTCTAGTTTTCGTGAGGAGTTGGGGGCAGCCTCGTGTCACTGCAAGACTAAATTCCGCAGACGTCGTTCAGTACTCACTACTAGTTTCAATATTTATAGACAAGCTGAACTGGACGTCACGTCTAACAATGTGAGATAAGAGCCACGTGCACAACTGGAGCTATCTCTGCTCCGAAGTCAGTGATTGAATGTTTTAACGCTCAGTGTCTTGGCTCTATACCCGTAAATCACAGACGCGAGCACTGTAATTGATTATTCATAAATTTTCCGTACCCATGTTTAGGAGTATGAAAAAGTAAGTATGGACATACACACACATACATACACACACACCAACACACGCACCTATATATAGGCCCATATAAACATTTATATATACATACATACATTACATACACACGGCGAGTTTGAATTCGACTGACAAACTTTGTGTGGTGATTCCTTATCAGAATAAGGTAAGGTTAACATTTAACATTTTGTCCGGGAAAGTATATAAGGGACGTTACGACCACACGAAAATGGATGTGCATAATCGATTTTAATGAACCCATTGAAAACCGCTGGAGGTATCGCATAAAGCATAAAGATACGTGTTGGAGGATACAAAGACCTGTTTTCTGACGACATGATATTGGTACGAATCAACTCCCTTTGTTGGATAATGGGGTATGCGAGATTGCGATCGTATGGCATTTCATACCCTCAACGTTGTCTCGTAGTTTGATGCCTGTTTATGTGAGAACATGTGTTTAACAACAAAAAAGGTCGCCTTGGTAAAACACCCTCTGGCCAACCGTTTACCCAAAAACAATGACCGACCTATGTGCAGGTTGATTGGAGTGGCGTTCCCCAAGGCCTGTTTCGTTATGCAACTAATCAGGCACAGCTACTACAGGGATGGCGGTGGTCAGGTGGCCACATATCTTTACACCAACACAGGCGATGCGGGTTCGATACCCGGCGGGGAGCATGTGCAAAAATCAGATGGCCGCGCCGGTAAAATACCCTCCGGTGAAATGTATCGGCAAATCTGCGACCATTAGTATGGTGGAAAGGTGGTGGGGAGAGTGCAACCTTTGTGGCACTCGTACACTCAGAATGGCGCGCTATGGAGTCGAGTGCGGTACATGTGACGTTTGAACACGGTTTTCCAACAGCGCTGGAAAAGGCTAGTTGTGTTCGTGTTTGTGAAGGTGGAGGCCGTGCTCTGCGTTTGTATGGAACGCTATTCGTGGCCCGAACTCGCTGAAATGCATCTTGTGTATGGTGAGGTGGGGGCTGATGCACGAGAAGCACAACGTTTGAACAGAGAGCGATATCTAGAGCCCGGTAATTTTCGCGAAAAGAATTTTGCAGCACTTTGTTTCAGTGCCTTACGTGCTCACCTGCATCTCTGCTTTGTGGTCAACGATTGGATGCCGTAACACCCAGCGTCTGGAGGTAAAACCCGCAAATCACAGACGTGATGTGTGGTAGTTATCCGTGTTCTGATTGACACAGTCAAATGAGTAACGACTCTGCACAAAAACACTCTGTAAATAGCCATGAAGTTGAACTGCAGGTGTGCACGTAAGGCACTGAAACTAAATGGGCAAAAATCTTTTCGCGAAAACTACCGGGCCCTGGCGATATCCGAACAGAAGGCAGACTCGTCACACAACGTTTACTACACTGCACCGCCGGTGGAGGGAGACTGGCCACATGGATGTGACGAGACCAAATGCTGGGCGTCAGCGCCATGTACGAACGGTGAGTACCGACGAACAAGTGCTGCAAATTGTTTAAAACAATCCAACAATCAGTACGCGTACTATCGACAACCGGCTTAACATCAGTCAGCGTACTGTTGTGCAGGTTCTGAACGAACAAATGCTGCATCCATATCATTTGCAGAGGGTGCACAGCATTGGGCCGGACGACTTTCCGAGGCGACGCCGCTTTGCATAATAGTTCCTGCACCAAGTACAGGTGGTACCTGGTTTTGCAACGAACATTCTCTTTATGAACGAGGCATTCTTACAACGGGATGGCATATTAAATTCGCGCAATAGCCATATATTATCAGATGTTAGTCCTAATGCCACATTTGCCTGCAGTCACCAGCAGCGATTCGACGTCATTGTGTGGGCTGGTATCACTGGTGATGTGTAAGTAGGGCTGTACCTACTTCCACCCCGCCTCGATAGCTACATGTATCTTGTGTTCCTACAGGAAACTCTTCCGGTGTTATTAGAGGATGTACTACTGCAAACAAGACAGCGAATGTGGTTACAGCATGAAGGTACCCCAGCCCATCGGGCGCATATCGTCCCCACGTACCTGAACAACGCATTCCCTGACCGATGGATCGGCAACGGCGGACCCTCTGCTTGGCCTGCACGTTCACCAGACCTTAACCCGTTGGACATCTTCTTTTGGGGGCTGATGCGGGTCTACGTGTATGAGATCCAGATGCTAAGTGAAGACCTTGTTGGGCGAATCGTCACCGCGGCTGGCGACATTTCCAACAGGTAAGGTGTCTATACATGTGTCCGGCAAAACATGGTGCGACGCTGCGAACTGTGTTTCGAAAATGGGGACCGTTTAATGGAGACATTCTTGTAGGTGTCAATGTGTAAATAACTGGACTGAGACACGCGCACGCCTCTCACTTACTCCGCTGGACTTCCCTGTATAATAATGTGGTAGCGGTGTTTTAGAGATATATGAGTGGCTCTGAACAGCAATGGCTGTCGAACCATTTGGGAAAGGGGGTGAACGATGTGTGTATGGTGCAACGCCAGAATGTAAGGGCGGGGGTAATGGGTGATCCCCGAGTCAACCTACTGACCAGCGACATTCTCCACATGTGGCACACAGAGGTGATCCTACCTGGTATCGAACCCGCATCGCCTTGTTGGTGTAAAGACATGTGGCCGCCTGACCACCGCCATCCCTGTAGTAGCTGTGCTTGGTTAGTTGCATAACGACACAGGCGTTGGGGAACGCCACTCCTATCTACCTGCACATACGTAGGTCGGGCATTGTTTTGGGGGAAACGGTTGGCCGGAGGGTGTTTTACCAAGGCGACCTTTTTTGTTGTTAAATACATGTTCTCACATAAACAGGCATCAAACCACTAGACAACGTTGAGGGTACGAAATGCCATACGATCGCAATCTCACACACACCATTTTCCGACAAAGGGGGTTGATTCGTACCAATATCATGTCGTCAGAAAACAGGTCTAAGTATCCTCCAACACGTATCCTTATGTTTTATGCGATACCTCCAGCGGTATTCGATGGGTTCATTAAAATCGATTATGCACATCCATTTTCGTGTGGTCGTAACGTCCCTTATATACTTTCCGGGCCAAACGGTTAAATGTAAACCCTACCTTATTTGGATAAGTAATCGCCCCACAAAGTTTGTCAATCGAATTCAAACTCACCCTGTGTCTGTGTGTATGTATGTATGTGTGTATATATATATATATATATATATATATATATATATATATATATATATACAGGGTGAGTCTGAAATACACCGACAAACGCTGACATGTGAATCCTTATGAAAAAATAAGCAGAAATTATATTTTGCTTTTTTCACCTTAACTTAATATAAAGGGAGTAATGAGTCATTGAATATCAATATTTATAATCGTATTTCCCCAAAATATCGGAAACTAGATGACATAAAAAACAATACTTTCAGCATTGCTTAATGCTGTTGGGACCTTCAAATCAAAAGCAAATACAACTTGATACCGTCTACCAATATGAAAAGGGGTGGCTACCCTTTAATTGCATACAACTTTTTTACCGTCAGGATTTTCGAACATTTGAAGATGTTTTTTTTGTGAAATGATACCTGCGTAACAAAAAAGGTCCTCTTATTGCAACTGCCTAGGGCATGCCGTTTATGCCCAAAACGCACTTGAATATTCGCGCAGGCATACAGAACCTAGATCATAGGCAATCCTGCCAAATGGATACGTGTGTTACAAAACTTGTGTAGTAACAATGGTCAACACTTGTTCTCATTACAAGCAAAAGTATTGTTGGTAAGTATCTCATACGATGTGTGGTTTAATTACTTCCATTACCCATTATTCCATAGGAAGATTTTTTACTGTGTGGTAATAACTTTGTTCTCATTTGCACAGTCGAAGAACAACGTCTCTGAACAACATACATGCTACCTATAACCATGAATCAGAGCTGTAAATGTGCACATAAGGCAATAAAACAGTTGGTGAAAAATGTTTTCCACCAAAAAACGCAATAGCCAGTTTCTTGTAAATGAATGAATATTACTCTTAAATAACTACAGAATTCAATGAAATCATTAAAAAAAAAAACTATTTTCTCGAAGACACAAAATCTGGGCTGCTAACAATTGGTACTAAAAAAAATAGTTATATTTCACCAATTTTGCAATTAAATTGACGTAAATATTATTTTTTTCCTAACCAAACTTTTTCGAAAGCACTTGACTTGACGTGACTTTCATTAAGTTTCTTGATATCAGTTCCACTGGTTAAAGTTCACAAATGAGTTGAGTTGAAATTTGGACAATTTTATGAGTTTTTATGGTTTTTCCGAGGAAATACTTGATGATTTTGCTAAGAACATTTCTGCTAAGTTATCTAATATTCATTCTCTAATTCTGTATTAAACGATATTCGTCTTCAATTTATGGGGAAACATTAAGTGCTTTCTAATGATAAATTACTTGAAAATTATGACACTCGAATGAAAAAGTACGTGTGCCTCATTACAGCAACGAGGAAGGGTATATGAATATTAATTAATATTTGGTTCGAGGTGACTTACTTAACTGAAAGGGGTGTAGATTTACTTTAGCTCGTTAGCTTTTCAGGTTGTTGTTTAAAAATTGCAATGTGTTTTTTTTTTTTTTAGTACTCAAACGAAGAAAATAATCTCTATAGTATAATTCCTTCAGGTATACTAAGGAAGTTACAAAAATTCAGTAAAATTTGTTTCAGTTTTGTATTCCACAGCGCATATAAAAATAATTTATGATTAAATTTAAATTAAATATTTAATTTCTCTAATAATTTTGCTACTCTCAACGAAAATCAGTTGTTAAGTAACATATTTTATATTTCAATTTACATCTCACATATTTATTGCAGTTATCTATTCGGTAATTTAATTATCTATCGTTCATAAAATTGCACTGTAGCATATCTAAAAAAGTACAAATATTTTACTTTCAAAACATACAATAATTATATACCTAGACTACACTTTTTGTTTATATGTATCTCAAAACAAAAACTTAGCTTCAGCCAACACTAAAGTTATATAAATGTGAAAAGCAGTTTGCTTACAAGAGTAGTGGTTCAGTTATCAATTCTGGTTAATATTACAGAACTAACTACGTATCTAATTCTACTGTCGTGGAGTTTTACTTTCACCGTTTCGTTGGTATGAAAAATAAATCTTAACAGGGCATTATGTAGTCACGTAAAGCAAATCAATGCCGTCCTAATGTCACTGTTTTGGGATTAATTTAAGATAGAATTAACGATAGTATTAAAAGTAGGCACAAACACACAGTACCTAGATAACACTTGCTGAAATTCGGTGGTCTTCTGTAGCCTTCAGTCTTCATAAAACATTTTATGAGATTACTTTACTGTTCATGTCTCAGCGTTGCTCTGGAACACTGTTTTAACATTTTTTCTTTCCGTTCTCACCAGTCTCATAGTCTTAAATTTTCTGTAATAGTATATGGTAAATATATGCGATTAGAGTACATTATAATCACATTTACTTCATTATTTCGAACTATAACAGTAAAATATATTCAGGGAAAAACATTTTGTAGGTATGGTAATTAAATTGCTTTTATGTAAATTTTGATTGCTTGTGGTAGAGAAATATGGCTTACTAGCTCATTTCGTTAGCCGTTTTTACGGATAAAGTTACAATAAAAACAAACCCCATAAATTAAATTTAAGAAATTCCGGAATTGGTTCCATTAAATTGAGCATTCAGTGCACGCTTCTGGGTAAAAAAAAAAACTAAAATGTGAAAAATGTATAAGTTATCAGAAAGTCGTAGCGACACTTAAGAAAAGTATTCTATCAAAGTAACTGCTTTCACTGTTTTACTATTTCAACATTAAATATGCGTGCTAGATGAATATGATGCAAGCCTTATATTGTATTATTGAAAGATTACTCTATTTATTTGGTATTCAAAGTGCCTCAATTTTCTCTCTTTCTGTCACTCTCTCACTTTAATCTTACCTTCTTCTAAAATTTTGGAAGAAACACTACGGATAACCACATAAACAGTACGCAAACGTTCCAGCGATCATCACTCTCCTTTACCACAGATGTTACAGTTCTGAGGAAATAAATAAGCTGTTTATTTTTGCTTTGTAAGTATTAAATGGATCCTGCCATATTATATTCAGAAGCAACGCAATAATGGCACGCACAGTTTTGATTTTGTTTGACATGTCACATGATAATACGTGATATAATTATCCTTTAAACTTTTTAAAACAAACTATCATTTTTGCAAATATCACGTCAAAGCAAAGAAGACATGTTTTGTAGATACTTGGTGCATATTTTGTCTGCAGACGAAAAATTAATCTTTGGTTTTTTGTGTGTGTATACAAGGTATTTTCTACGAATTTAAAATCAGCGAAGTGAAATTTGTATTTTAGAGGTTAAATTAAATTATAATTATTTTACAATTTTAAATTAGTAAACAAATATTATTAACACCTCCCTTTAACTGTGACACTCACTTTATCATTCTCCGGAAGGCTAGAATTAATATGTAAAATACATCGCTGACTTGAAATATTTTCCTAATGTATTCTTGGCGCGCTGAAATTGAGAAGCACTAACAGTTTTCGCGTACCTTGTCGGTCAGACTGGCATCAATCTGGAAATAAACTACAATAACAAACAATTTCCTAAAACGAAGCACGCCTGCAGTTGTGTACATCACGTGACTAACATCCTGTCCGGTATTCTTAAAGGCCTAAAAGAAATTATTGTTCTGCCACGGAACACAACCATTGGCAGCAGGAAACATTATCCATGGTAAGGACAGTTTAATTGGGCTAAATCATGTGTTATTGTTCCGTCGGTTGGGTGTTTTGTATACAGGAGGTACTAAATCTCACCCCCTAATACGTAAACAATTTTGAAATTTACATTTTTATGTTAATCACAACAATCAGAGTGATGAAAATTTGTCATATAATACGTCACTAGCTTTGGTGTGCAAGGCCCTTATTTATTCTGATCAATTGGACCGGTTGCGTTTAGGGCGTAAATTAATTTATAAGATATAATACAGATACTTTAGCCAGAAACTATAACTTAGGAGTAATTTCTAACTGACCACTCAGCGACATATTATAAATGCAATTCACCGTTCACTTAAAAACTTATATGACCCTGAAATTCATTACTTACGAGAAATATAACTGTATAATACCAACGACCGTTTATATTATTTTTAAACGTGTTTTCGTATCCGCCGTATACTAAAATACTTCCTAAGTAGTACTGGAAGTTTTGAAGTCATACACAGTACGAGGCACTTATAACATTTGAGGTTGTGAACACAGCAAATGAACATCATTGTTACTATACTAGACCAGGTAACGTCAGTATAGGCCAACATTTAACAGTTTCTTTAGGAACACTACCACCGGTGTATGTGAAAATATTTTAGCATACCCGCTTTCTTAAATTTTATATATCTACAAGATATTGTTTGTTTTATAGGCCAACATTGTGACTATATTTCACTGTAATGAGAATTTTCTGGTTTTTATAGTTTTTGTATAATAACAAGTAAAATACAAAATTTACATAAAATCGTTTTATACAAGAAACGAAAACCAACTGAATTAGCGTAGAAGCTAAGCGTCAGGAATAAATATTACCATGCAGATCACATCAACTTTACCAAACTGCAGAGTCTTTTACATCAGCTGAAGTAGAAAAATCTCTACTGGCTGAAATTACGAGTTTGGTCTTTCTAATTAGAGACAATTTGTAATTGCAAAAGCTTGTTTGTAAAGATTATCGCTGGTATATTGTCCAGCAAGCCTTTTGGCAAATACATCGTGGACTAGAATTAATTTGCCAACTTACTGAAGGTTAAATTTTTTTTGGAAATAAGGCGTATTTTACACTTGCCAATACGATCGTAATGTTAATGTTGTGGGCGGTACGCGGCGGTGAAAACAAGCGTTTGAAATTTACGGAAGTGAAATATCAGGAATCATGTCTCCAGATATGTTGGCAACAAATCTGTGAAATTTTCGTACACAAAATAGTCCCGTATCACTCATTTCATCGCCTAAGTAAGCGTAGTCACAAAATGTTTACACGTAACAATGAAATGATAAGTGGTGTCATCATATGAGGTTACTTGAGACACCTGGTGTGACTTAAGACGTTTTTGCAAGAATTATATTTTACTTGTGGCTACGATAAAAGAACAAACCAACGTGTGTAACAGATTTTTATCATTATAAATCCTAAATTGTCACTGTAATGTTTAATTCTAGGCTGCCATATGCGAAACAAAATGTTCTTAAGAAATTACTCAAACTGCTTCAGGTACCATAAGTAACTCAAATATCGTTAATGAGATTTTCGAGGCAAATTTGGCGGTGTAACGCATCAGTAGAAAATATGCAATTTGTTACATATATATAAAATATTCTGCTTTGAATCAGTTCAACGAAAATTCATGTAGTTACAAATACTGAATTTATAGAACAAAAACTTTTTGCAAGACTGTTTCAAACATGAATAGGCTATAATGTGTTAATGAAACCTTATATTTGGTTTACAGTCAACTGGTGTATAACATAGTCCAGTCAGTAATCACAGAAAATTAATTACCGTCTCACACTAGCGACAATTTACGGTAAAAATATCCCAAAGAAAATGTTGAAGTTGTAATGCAGACCTGCGAGGGTAGGCAACATGACTACCATTCGCGCCACGCTTGAAGCAGGCGAGTATGTCATCGGCGCAAGCGAGGTTGGTCACTGGTAAGTCAGTTTGTTGTGGAAGCAGAGAATATTAAACACGAGCGAAGATAGCCAACATGTACACAAGAAGCCAACACAAATAAAAGGTAAGGAGAGGAGGAAGTGTTATCTAACGTGTCGTCAACCCTCCCGGGGACGTTTATAAGACTGAGATAGTAGGACAAAGGCTTAGCTACAGCGACGAGATTGAATACCGGATCACCATAGACGAGACAAAGTGAGACATTTGATGAGAACTATCCTGCCCAGTGCCGCAGGCATCGTTTATCTTCTTACAGATCGAATATCGGACTTTGGGTGTTGGTCGCATCGATCTTGCGACCTCTGAAAAGGTAAAAATAAATAAATAAACGACTGCACCCCTACAATGCAAGGACGGTTTTTGATTTTAGTGAGTGTGACTATGTGCCACATGTTACAATTTTTGTGAATGGTTCCTTCCATAAAACAATGTATGATCAAACTTAACATAATTTATGTGCTCAAAAAGAGGTTCAACTCACCAGGGATCCAATTAAGCACTGACTGAGCTGTCGCAATGGTAACACATTGGATTCACATTTGGGATCCGACCATCATAATTTAATTTTTACATGGTTCCCGAAATCACCTCAGGCGAACGCTGGGATTTTTTTAAACAAAGGCCATAGCCGATTCCTCTCTCAGATCCTGTCCTTGTATACATACGTGTCTAATCGTCTCTGATGACCTCTCTGTCGTGGAGACGTAAAGCCCACTTACATCAACTAAAGGGAACGCCAAGTCCGAACGCACGCTCATCTTCACAACTAACCCAAGTAGTACAGAGAGATGATTATTTCAACTTGTATTATAATCTTCCAAAATCTTCGTCATGTTGGGGTCTCGGGAGAGAACTCTGAGGGAATGCAGTGCATTAATTAAAATGCAGATGCACAGAAATATATATTTAATAGATGTTAGCTCGTAAGTATTTATAAATCGTTGCTGCGGGCTGTGTTATTTATCACTCGCCTATTTAACGAGTAAATTTAGTAGTAAGTTTTCAGAGAACTTGAATGTAGACGTAAACTTTCCACTGGTAGACGCAAATTGAAGCACGTGCAGTGTAAAGATATAATCTGGTTTAAAAAATAAATAAAAGGGATCTTTCGAAAATGGCCACTATCTGTGAACGACCTATAGCGTTTCTGTTGGTATGTCTACCTGCCATTCAAATTTTTGAAAATGGTATCAGCAACGCCACTTAATTGCAAATTATTATTTCACAGAACAATAGTCGTTTAAATAAAATGTTTTCTCACTTAACATGATTAAAAATAATACCACTTTTTTTTTAATAGGATACACCTAATCCATTTAAGAATTGGCTTCTGTTTACTTAATGAACTACTGCATTTTTTTTTAAATTTATAAGTACGAAAATTTAGACATTTTTACTACATTATATGTATATACATTATATATATATATATATATATATATATATATATATATATATATATATTTAAATTGCACTACAGTATAGTGATGACAACTGATTCACCAACGTATAATGTTCATGTAATTGGTCAAACAAAATTGCTATTTTTCTAAATTGCTTGATTTATTGAGGCATAGCATGCCATGCATGTATCATAGTACATGTTACGTAGTGTGTCATGTATAAAATCACAATTTCTGCAAAGATTTTCTAGTAAGCAAAAAATCGAGTAATAATGTAATATGAGAACGTAGCCCAATTGTAAAAACATAACCAATTCTGATGAACGAAAACGTTACAATTTAATCTCCGCGTTCCAAGAACACAAATTCAAGCCTGTATCACCAAGCCTCAATCAAAAGCCAAATTATAAGTGTTAAGTAAGCTGAAACATGAAGGGTGTTGCTTACCCCAAATCCTTTGGGGATCTAAGATAGATATTTATATGCCATAGAAAATCAGGTTTGGCTGGGCCACCTGTGGAACCTACATTTACAGAGTGGGTCGTTAATTTATGCTAACCATGGGAATGCAGCACTGAGGATAAATAATTAGGGAAACGTATTTGCAGCATTGGGCCTAATGTAATTCATGAGGGTGGTAGATAGTAAATGTTTAAATGCATTACCATAAATTGACAAGCAAATGGCATTTAAAACTTCATAGACGACAGTGTTTCTGGCTGCCTACCTCCCAGACAATCATACACCCATCTCTAACTGACCATAATATTTCAGTGGAAACTATTGGGATTAGAACTTACTCCCAATGCGACCTTTTCTTTATTTTCTTTTTCATGAGGATTTTACTTAAACACTATTAACCAGCAAGTATATGGTTTCTCAAAACAAGTTGGAGTTTTTTTTTTTTTTTTTTTAATTTTTCTTTATGTTTGTTCCACATTTAAATTCCTCATTCCTCGTTTCAGCGCAGAAAATGGTTTCAGTTTGAAAGCGATATCCAGACAGGCGACTGATCCGCACCTTATATAACATGTAAATACCTATCGTTGCTCTCGCTAGGACTTACACTTAATGCGATACAGGTTTATTCAGGTAGGCATAGGTCGTTCGGGATAAAATGAGCACTACAAATTTAAGGGGGTGCTTGACAGAAAAATTTTATTGTTTGAAACATATTTATATTTGTACGAGATATGGTTTGTTTTGTAGACATACATTGTGGCTATTTTTTTTACTGTAATGAAAATTTTTTTGCTTTCATGATTTTTTATAACAGCTCATCAAAGTCCAAATTCGAATAAGACGGTTTTATGATTCAAAGAAAAACCGACTTCCCGAACTGAAAAAAATTCACACTGAATAACGATGTTATTGGTTACAAGGTCTCATATATAATAATAAAAATAATTTAAAACATTTGTATTTAAAACATTTAGAAATTTGAAATTAGAACTTAGAAAATTCTAGAATTTTTTTTAAAATACTAAAGTAATTTATGTTTTGTTTATTTATATAAATGATCTTGTAGCCTACGTCACAATTATTTAGTGTGAATTTTTTCAGTTCGGTAAGTCCGTTGGTTTTCCTTTAAAGATTAAAACAGTTTTATGAACATTTAGACTTTGACATGCCATTATAAAAAATACTGTGAAAGCAAAACATTTTTCATTACTGTATAATATGGCCACAATGTATGGATGCAAAACAAACAATATCTCGTACAAATATATTATGTTTGAAACAATAAAAATTTTCCCCTCAAGCGCCCTGTAACATTTGAAAATATCACTAGCCGTTATTGCATATAATCCAACATTAATTATAGTTACATGTATTGTCCTATTTAAATTGAACAATACCGAAACAAAATCAACCGAAATCGACATACTTGCATTTAATGGAATTAAGGAACCTTTTCCCATCAAACTAAATTTGATCCTACCGACTGCACAATTTATCTTACATGCACATACATCAAGTGATGTGTTATCAATCACGTGCGAGTTATAAGCCGAGCATTATTTTTAGGGCATGGAGATTGTTTTACCGTTCGGCTTATCAGTATTTTATGTTACACGCGAAAACACGCTTCTAGATAAGTCGGAATGTTCTGAACGGGAGTCGAATCCCGTGTCGTCCCGATTGCTAGTCCACTGTAGCCACCTCACATGTTTACCTTTGCAGGGATCTTACGATCATAAACTAATGAATAATTCGTTTTGATAATTTAAAAAATTATAATTAATTTTTTTCAGAGGGTAGTTTACTTTGGGGTTAAAATAGGTAAAACATTTTCGGAGGTATCATTTTATCTGTCAAATGTTCTGCTCAAAAAATTCAGTGATATCTTTCAGCGAGCTTCACTTGCATTTAGTCAAACAAAGGGTAACAGCTTCAATCCATGACTAGGCGACTCACCGACGAAAAGATGGCATGTCAGTTGAGTGTCTAGCGTAGAGGCGATGAGCCGACTAGCGGGAGAGCAAGACAAGGCCTTACAACTGGCACATTGTAACATTAAAATAGTCACCCTTTACAGCTCACGACAAATGCTAATGCCGTCTGGAATATTAAGCATTCTGCAACAGTTACACTTTTTTATCGGACATTAAAATCACACCTAACACTGTCCCCTTTTCCACTCGTACAACTTTCATACACTAGTGAACATGATTTTTTTTTGCACTGCCCTTTCCCCTTGACAACAGCCGAGTGCAGAGCTAGGTTTATTTATATTCTAATGATAGATGAAGCTGTAATCACTGACTTTGTGTGTCGCGGGTCTTGAAAGGGGCACTTTTTATTCGCTTTCTCTCCCTCCTCCCCCTTCATATTTCCCCACATCTTATCGTCCATATCTGCAGGGGCAGTCGGCGAGGGTAATTTGCGCCTCGCGCTCGCTAATCACGCCGGTACCACGGCGGAGGTCACGTCACACTCATTAAATACCACCCCCCTCCTCCCAGCAGCACCTTGCTGCAGCGTGCGTGACTCGAGGCGCTGGGAGGGGGGCATGACCCCCGTGGTTTCTCCCCTCCCACAATACAAATTCACATATTTTTGTTCCTTTTCCGAATCAGCGATTACGTCCAGCAGTGTGCCGGCGTGGTCTGCGGACCGAGTTCGCAAACAATGGCGCAGCGGGGTGCGAACCTGTGTCTATAACATAACGGGGACACTTAAAGGGGAGTGTTAAACAATTTTGTTGTAATTTCAGTTTTTGTGCTATAACATTTATTCAAATTATATTATCAAAATTTTCTCTTCGATAAAGCAAAGTATATATTCTTGGTAACCAGCTTGACATAAATAATAATGAAATCTTTAATTAATTTGTCATTCAGAAACATTGCAAGGGAACTATAGGTCAACTTTCAAGAATTATCTTGCAATGATTCTGCGTGACAAATTGATGAAAGATTCCACTATTATTTATGTCCAGCAGTTTACCGGGAATATATCCTACGATTTGTCGAAGATAAAATTTTGATGACACAATTTGAATAAACGTTACAGCTCAAAAACTGGAAATACAATAAAAATTGTCCAACACTCACCTTTAAAAAGAGTCCTCCGCACAGAAAAACTCGTAGTTTCATAACTGCACGAAACACCGTCCAACTCGTACACACTACATTAACAGTAAGTTCCCACAAATAAAGTATTTTTCACTTCCATAGTTTTCGTACAAGCGAATGTCAAGTAGCGACGTGCTACTTACCTAAAGTAAAAATTGTTTGAATGATACGTATAAAATAATTATCAGTGAAAGTATGTATATGTATTAATCTTCAGTACGACGCCTTTGCTATTTCACGTAAAACTGTTTTTTTAAAGGCAGGTGCGTATACAAAAATTTAGGTACCTTCAATAATTCTTATACATGCATTTTTTTACGTGAAATTACGCAAGTGTCAATATGTAGCTTAATATATACAGTCTAAACTAGTATTTCATTCATGTCGTTTGAGTAGTATTTACTTTGGGTACGAACCGAAAATAACAAATTGCTTCTTCGACATGCACTTGTACGAAAACTTTGGGGCCGAAAAATATTTTACTTGTGGGAAATTACTATTAATGCAATGTCTAAGAGTTGAACGAAGTTTGGTACAGTTACTAAATTAGAATTTTTTCGGTGCAGAGCGCTCGTGCGGCCATTCAAGTGTTCATTTAAATCATCACATGAACAATACAATTTTTAATTGTTCAATGCGACAATACACGCCTCACTAGCACTTCAGAAAATGATGGAGGACGTCGAGTCGGTATATAATAAGCAACTATAGGATATTTTAGCCAGTCGACTAAGGGCCGTAACTGAGGCAAGGTCACGCTACTGCCAACTCTTTTCGAGCAACTCGATTCCTCTCCATTTCAATTCGTCGCGACGTAGAAGGGGATGTGCACTTGTTTCTGCTTATATGCACGACAACGAATGGCAGTTTGCATTTCTATAAAGTTGGTATTGTTGTAATCGAAAGAATAAGTATTATAAAATTAAAGCAAAGTTTATCAAGATATGCCTTATTTAGTGTACCAAATATGTCACTAATTTTCGAAATAAAATACTGTATTTTTTTAGAAATTTTTGAAGTAAATACAAAAAATGTGTTGTTGCGCGTTTGAATGAAGCCACACTACCACCATCGGAATTGATTACTGGTGACTAAATATTTAAATAAAGACTAATATGTCACAGAGTTGTGAGAAGACTTCCGTGACGGTAGCTAACATAACATGCGTTCATTACGCATTCATTGTATCAGAGTTGAAGGAAAACCTTATACTTAAACTTAAAATTCCAAGCTAACGTTAAAATAATCACATTTTCGTGACGTATAAGAAACTTTTATGAATAAGTTTAATTTTAAACTGGTGTGGCTGTTTGTATTGAATAACGTAGCATTGTAGTTAACCGAGATAAACAACAATTAAATTTTGCGAGAGCGAAATTTTCATGGATATTATATAAGTTTTTAAATATATAATATTCTGTTACTAAATGTTGAAAATACAATTTTAAAATATAATTTTATGTAAATGAATTCACCAGTCTCAAATATACAGATTATTTCAACTGATAAATTAATTCACCGTGCATATAACTTTCGTATATTAACCACCAGTTTCGCCTGAAGCCAAGCGGCACCAAGATATTTCAATTGTTCACACTTTAGCTACTGTCTCTCATCTCTCTGCGGAAGCGTGGAGAACACGATAATGACCACCCAACTGATGCTCAGCAAGATGAACTAAACATCGTGGGAAACTTAATTTCGTTATGGCTTCTGGTTATGCACACCCATGACGTGAAAATTTCTTCACTGATTTGATGCGCACGAGTAATGTTCTGTCTATGATTCCAATATGCTCTCAGTCTGAATGAATATGATTACTTCTAAATCATGGTACTATTTTTGGACTATTTGACTTGAGTCTATTTAACGGCGAGCCGCATTGTCTAAAAGCTGACCAATAATAAAAGTTGCACTGTTAAGTGGGCGTGTCTGATGTGATGTGCACCAATAGGACACTGTACAGAGACGAGCAGTGACAGCGTGATTGTAGTGTTACCTATAGGGGCAGGAAAATTTCGCTAGTTCAGTGACTATGTATACTCAAGCCCCGACCCGTTTGTCCACTAGCTGCTTGGGACAGCAGACAATGAGCGAATATACGGGGCTTGAGTATGTATAGGGCAATGGATTCTAGCATGCGGGGCATTGAATTCGTGAATGTTCCTTTCCCTAGGTATCTACCGACGACTCACGTCTATCTTGTCTTCACAACTAGAATGTACGCGTATGTAGTCTTCAAAGTGTTACCTTCTAAACTGTGCAAGTTTTATGCCGCTATATATATCTAGCCTACACACACGTACTATATGTATTAATTTCAAATAAGCAATAGGCTATTATTTGTACCGTTAGGAAAATGATGTTTACATGAAATTATCCTGTTTTCTAAGTACCGTTAAAATAAAACTATTTGACTTTGATGCTTGAGTTTCTGAGCACCAATCGAAGCAACTTAAAAAGTTTCCTGTGTATTTTTTTCTGAGTAATAGCGTAAATTTTGTTGCAAGTGCTGAATAATTACCAGGAGTGACTACATCACAAAAGAGAACTCGGTGCGTGGAATATCATCGCCAGTTGCAGTACAAAGAATTTATCGGCGTGTGTTTGATAGGGAACCACCACACGTAAAGACAATGATGGCTTGGTATGACAATTTTCTAGTAATGGGAGTGTAACCAGATAATCTTGTTCTGGTAGAAAACACATATATGCTGAAATGTTTGAGAAGATCAGAGAGACGCCCTTCCGAGAAGCAGCGTGTAGGAACCAGAAGAGGGACTATAAAGGGGCATGTCCCCACTTTTCATGTAAGAATGTAATAATTATCCCTGCTAAGTAAAATTACTGAGTGTATGCATTTCTGACGTGACAAATTCTTGCCAAAATATTATTATTACTGTTATTAATACGCAAACCTTTTCATCGACATTAAAATTGTATTAAACCATACGTTGAACCTCGATATTTAAAATTTTTAATAAGGGACAAATATTCTTACCCCTACCACTTTACATGCCCTCCCACAAGTTTAAAATTGTTCCTACGTCACTACAGAGAAGCCCAACAAAGTCCGTTCGCCGAGCATCACGAGAATTTAGCATCCCGCATTCAACAGTCCACGAGATGCTGCACAAACGACTTCGTCTGTACGCTTACAGAACTCAAATTGTAGAAGCACAGCAACCATACGAACACCAACTGCGTCACGTGTTTGCTATTTGAATACTGGGCCGGATTGAGGAGAATCTTACTTACCTGGGCAATTTGTTCAGCTATCAAGCAATCTTCCACATAAGTGGGAAGGTTGATCATTCTACACAATTTTCGCAACTGGGGTTCTGAAAACAACCAGAGTTTTTGGGAACATGTAAGGGACAGCACAAAGTAAGATGTGTTGTACGCTCATGAAAGACAGAATTGTAAGACCATTTACCTAAATTGAACCAATTGGGTAGCGGTGGTCGAGAGGTTAGATTTCTCGTCTCCCACCTACGTGATCCGGGTTCGATCCCCGGTGAGTCCGGGCGCACGTTGCCGTTAGCAGGCTGGTTTACTCGGGTTACTCCCGTTCTCCCCGTCTTCCTCATTCTGTCTTTTATCCACACTTACCGGAGTCGGTCTCCGGCTTTTCGCATGTGGGAATCGTGCCGGCGGATTTTCTCGGGGCTCTCCCGTTTCCCCCTCCCTTTGATTCCGGCGCTGCTCCATACTCACCTCGTATCACAAAAGCATGTATCGCTAGTCGTGCAGCCAACACACCCTTAACCCGGGTCTTCTGCCACCCACATTCCCACAGAACGCGGAAAACACAGTGATAAGCCTTTCATCTTATTGAGCCAAAAAACAACCGGTAACATTTATCTTTATCTACTGGAGCTATTTGCTGCCTCTCAGCTCCTTCCTCAGCAATATCATGCTATCTTCCATGGTGCACCACCGCACTGGAGTTTAGTATAGGCCTACATGTCCGTAAGTTCTTGAACAGAACATTTTCGCAGCGATGGATAGGACGAGATGGATAGACCAAGTGGCCACCGCGCTCTCCAGACAACACCTCACTGGATTATCCTTGTAGGATTATAGTGAAGACATTGTGAATGTTTCACCTGTACGTGACGTTGTAGATCTGCGTAGAATGACTGTGGATTCAATCTGTTTCATTGCACATTGGCTGAAACAAAATATCGCATAAGTGTAAGGATTTTTGTATAAAACGTTTTGAGTTGCTTTATATTATTAAAAAATTGTTGTATTTGACGTAAAGAATTTTCTAATTTTCTGCAGTATTTAAAAATAAAAAATATAAATTTCTGTGCGGATTTCATTCAAGTATTGACGTAGCCAGTGGCATTATTCTTCAGTGTTAATTATTTCATAAATGTAAGTCAGTCTTCTTTTCTTGTTTACAACCGTTTTATGCTAATTTGCCATGTCAATTAAACAAAACCTCTGACAGCTAGAAAATTTACGTCACTTTAAAAAATAGTCACACTATGTTAACAAACAAACCATATCTCGCCCCTCCCCGGCGTTTAACATAGTCACGGCTGACTACTTTACAAGTTCGTATTCTTGTCTAAAGCTGGGTGTAATCGTCTCAATTGACCACACAGTCAATGAGACGTACTTTCTAATAAATTACGATATAAAATGTTGGTAATAATTACATTTTTTCAGAACTGTACTGAAAAGTGTGTACATGTTACATATCTGTATGTATTGTTTCTATTCGTACACTCGCAATGCGATACAAATATTAGTAATTAATTTGTATTAATTACAAAAACTTCTCAGCTCTACTGATCCCAGTTATCCATCTTCATTCTCTTTCCGCGGTTCAATGGTAATGCACCTTGACTTGGGACGACTCGGGATTGAATCGTGATCGGAATGTTTTCATTTATATTTTCAATGGTTTTCCGACACCACTCGAGTCGAATATTATGTTGGACTCACAACTGCATGCTTTAATTGATTGCTTCCTCTTAATTTTATGTCTGAGCCAGTGCCTCTATCTATAGTTACTTCATTGTCAGTGAGATTGTACTTGTTGCAAAATTGCATGTCAATATTTTGGAGGAACAATAGGCTACTCTCATCTAGTGAAACCCAAATTGATTTATGAAATTATGTCCGAAAATTCTCGATTTCTGCACTATAGTTCACAGTACATGGTGTGAAGTGCATAATGTGCTGGTTGGTTCGTGTTACTGTGGGATGTCATTCCAGATATTTTTGGCAACTACATACCAGGAGATTCGTGTTTTATTCAACGGTGTGCATTATCCGATGCAACGTTCCACACTAACACAATCCAGCTCATACGCCTTGTACTGTAAGTCATGAGACCTGTAGTACAGTAACGCAGCGTTTTAGAACCTATAAAATTTCTGCTCATCTATTTGTGAGGATTGTTCCCACAGTTTTGCAGCAACCTGTATAATACCTCTTTGTGCAAACGCTATGTTACTGTGGAAAGAAAAATCAATATTCCTGGTTTGTTTTGAAGGACCGATAGGCGATTGGTACTTAACCAACGAACAACTCATTGCTAGACACACTTTTCTTGTAATTTTCTGCTGCAAAACTGCTCTTCTTTACAATTTTTTAGCCTACTTTCAGAAGGAAAACGTAGGCTTATAAGATCACCCTATCCTGCCTGTGGCGTGTGTGTGTCCGTGGCGTGTGTGTGTCCCCCTCTCCCCTAAAAACTTTTGAACACGTGGCCAGAATTCCATCAAACTTTGTAAACATATAGTACTTAGCAACCTGACTTGACTTCGATATATTTCGTTTACGCCCTTTTCATATTTTCAAAATGGCGGCCACTTAAACATGTTTTGATCAAACTACATATCTAAGGAACCATGTTTTATAAATTCGTTAAAGTTGGTGCACAGATACTACACACAAAGCTGACTTGACTTTTGTTTATTTCGTTCATCCTGTGCATATAGTTTCAAAATGGCGGCAATTTTTATATTTTTAGCATCTTTTAACATATCTTATTTATTATATATTATCATATTTATAAGTATTTTTTAAGAATTTCGTCAAAATTGGTACTCATACAGTAAATACAAACTGACGTCACTTTTGTGTATTTCGTTCATTATGAGTTCATATTTTCAAAATGGCTTTGAGGAAAGTAGACTTATTATTCTGGTAACTTCTTGTTTTTATTTTACTTTTTGTATTACAAGATGTACAGTAGGCCTACGTATTTGCAATAAATGCTGGAAAACAAATTCCAAATACACCCTTACATTTCCTTCCATCGTTGTAATGGGAGTTGTATTATTAGTTTTTTTACTTTCAATTTACCTCAAAATTTTGTAAACATAATAGTAAAAGTCTGAAAATACTTTCACTGTTTCAAATCGTCTGAGCTCGGACTCATTACATGTTTCCAAAAACTGTTTTGTCAACTTGTCAGGGCGGACTTGACACAAGTGATTCACCGTAATGACGTGTCACGTAAACCACCCACCGTTTGCTCCCACGCCAACCCTACCCCCTTCCTCCTCCCTAGTCCTTACCCGCTCCCGCTCAGCACGTTTAAACTGCACTGCACGCGATCTCGGTCCTAGAACGTTTCTTGTGCATCGCAAAGCTGCCCTTTACACTCAGCAATTAAAAACTATAAGTTGCGACCTACAACTTTTGTCGAATATTCAATTCCTTGCATGGCACTTGGTGATTTACTATTTATTCTAATTAAGGTAACTTGTTAACTTCCGTAAACGACCAGCTCTTAACTAAAAACTGGGATATGAATTTCTTATAAAGGCCTACTTAACTTAAAATTCCATACCGAACCTGTAGTACCGTAGTGAAGAACATTGTAAATTAATGACATTTTCTCTCAAAAGTTTCGCAAATAATGTATTCAGCCTTCAGAGTATGCTTGGAGTTGAATTGCTGCTATCCCCCATGGACGTTTGTACTAAGTCAAGAATTATCGGAAATCGCATAGGGATGAAGTGTAAAATTATTTCAGAATTTAAGTAAAATACCACCACACATTGTATTTTATATTGAACTGTCATTGTTTTAATGTACTATTGACATTGAAAAATATGTATTACCTCCTGGCAGTCTACAGCAACATAATAACAAAGAAATTGGCAAAAATTATCAAAATTATTAGTAGGAACCTGTAAATAACGAAGTATTATCTGACAGAAAACTGGACTGCAAATTTGGAATGCTTGAATAACTTTTCCAACTTACGACATAAAGTAAAATATTAAATATCCACAATCGTGTAACGCGGAACACAAATATACGAAGGCGTGGAGGCAGTAAAGACAATAAGCGTGTTCGAATGTCAATTGACGCGAAGTTTGCACGATTTAATTACTAGTGACCCCAAACAACTCGAATGGGCATGTTTAACCTACCGCCCTGAGTTAAATTTACAGTCGAATATCAAAGACATCGCTGGAGGTTAAAGCTAGCAAAAGTTCATCTTACTTTAACAATCAAGATATTTACGATGACACAAACGAAGGTAAATCCTCTTGGATTACTTTGTTAATTAGTTTTCGCAATCTGTTAGTGTTTTGATTTGATTTGGCAATAAAATGCCACAAATGTGTAAAAAAAAGTAAGCCAGGCAAGAAAGAAAATAGCACTAAAACTGTATCGATCAAAATGATTACCATTTGGTTACTTCAAAAGTCCACACTGGCAATACAAGATTATAAACGTACCACTTAAAAACTATTTTATTTCGAGACAATACACTGGTCACGCAAGCTGATACAAGCTTTCCGACAAAAGTATGTACGTAAACACGTATTTAAAATTTTTACTCCACCAAAAACTATCCTATTTAGAAATGGTAGCACCTACAATACCTACAATAAATACGTCAAAGCAGATCACTTGTAACAACGTAAATTTGTAAAACCAATCTTATGAAGCACTATCTTAAAACTCACGATACATATACAAAAGAAAACAATGAAAATCTTTAATTTTCGTATGAGTGAATGAGAATTAATTATTAATGCATTTTCTTTTCTGTTCATTATTTCTTATATTTTTTATTAATAAGTTTGAATAAGTTTGTAAAACAGGTTTTTCTTGTACAGTAATTACAGATTAGTTATAGTTTAACCAAGTTGTATTAGTCGTATGTTATAGGCAGTAATTTTTAATATTGCAACTAAAATAAATATAATATAAATATATCGGTTAAGTGTAAGAGAAGGCTCAGTGCCTAAATTTCACAATATTCCAAAATACACTAAATAACCATTATTATTATTAAAAATGATAAAATATCCATGTACTACGTTCCTGGAGGGAAATTAATCTGACACCTCCAGCACATCAGAGTGTCGAGAAATGGAACGTCAGGGAATAAATTTAGTATTTCAACCACATGCGACATACAAACCTGCCATCGTAACATACTTAGGACGTATTTTAATATACATTTTTATTTTCTTACCTAAAAAGATATTTAGGACACCACCAAATTACAATAGTTAAATGTAGCCATTTCATTGCGTTTTCCATGAAATATTAGGCCTATCTTAAAAGTGGTACATAGTATTGTGTCTTATAAACTTAGCCAAGTAATTCTTACAACATGCCATCTACAATGTTTTGAAGTAATTTCAGAAATATTCAGCAACGTGTGAGTAAGCACTAGCGTTTTAATATATTCTGGTAGCAAAAACAAAATTTTCCGCAACAGTTAAACGTTCTAATTACTGGTGAAATTAAGCGAAGCAATAATATTTATAATGGTAAAGTAAAATTACTGTTGCAAAAGTTATTCTGGCATATTAACGCTGTATTAACGATGACTTTAAAAACTCTTAAAAACCCACTATCTCAATATAAAAATATGTGTACTTTCACAAGGAAAATCCTTGGAAACCCAGTTGCCAAAGAAATTCCTTGTTAAACTGCAACGGTTGTTCTTGTAAACAATTACTGAGTGTGTGTTTGTATAATTACAAAGATTGTTCTTGTAAAAAATACAAAGTGTATCATTCTCAAGTTATTATTTTATTTGCACTTGCACTAACGAAAAAATTAAATTTTAAGCATTAACTTTGTTATGATCATAAAAATAAACTTATTTACTCAATAACTGCAAAGCAAATAATAATTTCACTTTCAAATATTTTGAGAAAAATAAATTTGCGTACGTACCAACAATCGAACCTACGTTCTTGCTCATACTGTTCGCCCACCTTACTTGCAGACTCACATTTTAATTGTTCATTTTTATTTGTGTATATTCAAAGTATACTAAATGACATAACTTTTTTAATTTCGTAGCACACATTTAATATGAATGTTGACTTTATTCAAGCAAAATGTATATCAGTGGAAGTGATTTGCGTATAATTTCCGACAAAACAACAAAGATTTTCCATATTTTTTCTACAAAGATAATCCTTGTAACTTGAAAAACAAATAATTTTACTTGGGTTGTCTTCGTACATTTCCAAAAATTTGTAACTCTACGACGAAATTCCTTGCAATTTTAACGAAAAATAATTTACAGTCCATACTATAACTAGAGAACAGGAAATTTCGTGGGTTTATCGACCTGCGAGCTGGACTCCACAGTCCTGTGTACACTCTGTCTTCACATATTTGTTCATTTGCTGCTGCTCCAGTGAGTGGCCAGTTGTACACAAGAAAAATTATTTTCATGCAGGTTTGCTATTGGCTCCGAGTCCTGAAGGACAAATTTCATAGATGTTGACCTAATTGTGAAAGTAACTTACATATAGTTGGCTTACTTCTAAAACCTAGTAAGTCCATTTCAGCAAATTTTAAAGAATAGCAAAAAGAACGTCTTTGTAGTCGTGCAACACCATTGGTACGACGTTTTTAATTTGAGCATAGCAGAAAGCTAACGCATAAGATATTTAGCAGATTTTAACACTAGAAGCGCCGTGAAAATTAGCACAAAATTCTCCTGGAATACAAAATTTGGAAAATCTCGACTTACGAGTTTCTAGAAGTAAGCCAACTATATACAAAAGTTTGTGGTTTCTTCACAAGCGATTTCTCAAAATTTCCGAATTTCTAACTATAACTTACAGGTACGGTTACGGCAAATTATGAATCTCTCATTGCAATTATCTATCCTGATTTTACTGTCAGGCATTAATGTGTTACTTGATAGACCCTTCTTTGGGCTTATAACTTCTACGACGTCACGTTCTTGTTGCGTCGGTGCGAGTGTCGACTAGTTATTATTATAACATGGCTCACGAACTTAATATCCCTAGTTGCTAGAGGGCTAGAACACACTACAATGAGTAAGTTATTGTCGTAATATGCACAATACTGACTGAAATATGGGACGCGAAATGTTGACTGTGTTACTTTATCTAGTTATTGCGCAGATCTTAAGTTCCCCCAAAACCCTTCACGATGCTTAGTGATGGTGACTTATTGCGAAAAAAAATTGATTGTTTGCTAGGCTTCAATATGCGCTTATGAAAATTCACAAGGGTAGGGTAGGTCAACCCAAATTGTACGTTTTTGGTGTTTGGAATGTTACCCTTAACTCTTTATGGGGTAACGGAAGATCCCCGAGAAAACCCGCCGACCAACGGTGTCGTTCGGCACAATTCCCACAAGCGAAAATCCGGGAATCAAACCCGGATCGCCTTGATGGGAAGCGAGAGGTCTGACGCCACGACCACCGCGGCTCCTGTCTCGCATTCGGGAGGACCACGGTTCGATCCCCGGCTCCGGCCATCCTGATTTCGATTTCTCAGGGATTTTCCGACATTACTCCAGGCGAATGCTGGGGCGGTTCCTTAAAACAGGTCCTGGCCGACTGCTGCCCCCTTTCCTTGTACCTCTACCGATGTCTTGTGCTGTTCTAGGTCACGTAAAGTATAAAAATAAATAAGTAAATTAATTAATTTTGCGTGTTAAATACTGGTAGATAAATACATCATGTCGGAATGAATGAAAAACCTTTAGAGATGAAATTTGATGGAGTGAAGACTTTTATTTTATGCGTGGTTATCAATATAAGAAGTAGCAACTTAGATCACGCTGAAAATGATCATATAAGTTACTGTAAAAAAAATTAAAAACTAAATAGAACGGCATGTAAATGTTAATACAAGAAAAAAAAAGAAACAGAAACCACAATAGCGCTAAGTCCCAGCAGTCTGATCTAGGGCATGTTCCAGCAATTTATCCACCTTCTTAACAAAGTCAGATCTTGAAATAATATTTCACTAGGTGAGACTTTCTTTTATGGTATATTTAACCAAAAAAATTATCCACCAATACCGGAAGGTTCCGTAGCTGTAACAATTGTAATCCCATATAATCATACGCCTCATGCCCCACTCGGACTGAATTTGTTCAGTGGTCCATTCTATCATAAACGTGTTAGCTGAATTGCACACTTCGACGAATCTCGTTAGTGTCTTGCGTGGCGTTTTTTAAGCCATATATGAATGCCTATGAAATGTCACTTTATTGTAGATCACTTCACTTTACTTAACTTTATTATTTCCTTCAGCTATTAGACTTAATTTAAAAAGGAATCTCTAAATTACGTAGCGCAGCTGTGAAAATGTTTACACAAACACACTACTCCGATACTCCACGGTGAGACATCTGCTTCAACATAACGTTTTTCTACATCCACTATAAGGTTGCAGCAGAAGTAAAAATTGCTTACGAAATAAATAAAAGCAATTTAATTATATTTTGATTCCTCACATTGGATTTGTGCCGTAACACAGTTTCCTTGTATTTTCCAATATTTCAAATGAAATTTGTGCTGTGCAAAAATTATGTCGTGAATTACCTGCAACCTTAAAATGGATAGAGTATAGGTTTGTTTTATCTACACCTATGTCCTTTATGCTTGAACTATATCTTCCTCGTAGCCGAGCTGGAGATACGAAACACCGCCATTATATTTTTTCTCTTTGCTTTCATTGTCTCTTCCTCCTGCATCCACCCCATTCCAATTCTTTCCTTTCTCATTTTTATCCGGGTATCCACACCCTTCCTCCCCCCATGAGCATAATTTCATCCCTGGCAATCACACACTTCTGATCCATTCCCTGAAAGGACGCCTCCATTTTTATTCCGCGATTGAGGAAAGTGAGAAGGGTTTCTGTAATGCAGCGCGGGATGCTGTGCGTGTTATATATATCCAGGGGCGAGGACGTCGGGGAGCAGGGAACGAGAAGGCTGTCGTTAAGACGTGGTGACGTGTCCCTTTGGAGACGATAGGGCAATGGAGCATTAACTTGATTTCAACTCTGGCCATTCTCATATATTATCGCCCATTCCGTTTCTGCCAGCGTTCTTAACTAAGTTTTAGCTCTGCCATAAATACATAAGCTATTTTACAAGACATAATTTTCAAACGTTTTCTTATCTTACCGAGCACAAAAAAAAAAAAAAAGGAAATAACTATGGCGTGATATTTTAACTGAAAAAAATATATCATTTTACAATATTTTTAGTCAGAAAGACGAGAACACAACACACATCACATCACATCACACATAAATACATGCATTTATACATACATACATACGTGCATACATGCATACATACATACATACATACGTACATACATACATGCATACATACATGCATACATACACATACAAACCAGAATGCACAATAAAAATAAATCTGGCGCCATAGTAGTGCTACGTTTTAAGAATTTGATCTAAGAGACGTTTAAACGAATCATCCTCTTACTTCACACAATGTTGTTAGATAATGGTAGGACAATTTACCAAGTCATAATTTGTGTAATGCTCCTTAACCATGTACAACCGAAAAACTTATTAGAATTACTGGCGAATCACAACAATACTTAAGCAAATTTCACAAAAATAAAATAAAATTTTAACGTCAGCTGTAGTACACAAACGACGAACACGAATAATTTTTTGTCGCTTGGAACACTGTAAAAAATTATTCGGCAATGAATTGTATTAGCCTTAAAAACACAAGTCCCGCAGTGAAAGAATTTTGCAATTAGTTTGTTTTGATTTTTAACCTTGTATTAAAGAAATTAAATTTCTTTTTGTCATTCAGTAAACTAATTTTCTTATCTTTCTTATCTTGACTACAGAATCAGAGTAAAACATGCGTAAAAATTTTTTTAATATAAATTTATTTATTTTTACACGTCATTGCTAATGTCGCCAAGTTTGAAATATTTAATTTAAAGTCTCAATTATAATTTGTTTGTCCCCGCATGCTTTGAATCGAATTACGTTTTTCCTTCAGAGTTCCATTGTGAAATACGAGAATAATAATGAAATATCCCACTCAAAGACCATGATAGACAAAGAACAAAACACACACAGGAAAAATCTCCCTGTGTAGTCCGAATAAGTTTGCTTCGGTGAAATTGGAATTTAATTAGACGTTACGGTTCGAAATTGCAGACTGGAGATCGCGGTACAGTGCTGCACAACTTTACCGAACAGGAAAAAAACTAAGGAATGCTCTGTGGAGTTAAAGTCTCTGTGTTGAACATTGTACATTTCTAGCGAAGAAAAGGAACGAACTGCAATTATGTATATTTTTTTAACGTTTGAACAAAGGGTGCAGAGGAACAGTATTAATTTCGGTTTGCAATGAAAAGTTCCTCTGACTTGTCGGGTTGAAGGTCTATCAGAAGCGCCAATTATATAAACACGAGTGCTGCTGAAAAGTGTAGGTAGTTTTTTTTTACAGAGGAGGACAAAAGCGGAATTTGACGAGAAGGTGGGGGGGGGGGGGGGGGTCTGCTTTTGCCGTTATTCTGGGGCTAGTACCCTTCCGAAGTAACCACCCGAACGAGTCTCGCTGCGTCAGTTTTTTCTCACGTGGATGCACTCGTGTTTTTACCCCCAAAGTACTGAGAGCGTTTGCTTGCATGGTCGCTCTCTTTGAAGGTCTCTGTCCACTTGCAAGCCCCTCCTTCCCCCTCCTATAACCCATTGCCAAACACCGCACCACCCACTCACCCCAGCCAGATTCCTCATCCCGACCCTTTCGCAACCGAAGGATTTCCTTTATAGCGTCCGTGGACAAAGGGATTGCGCCACATCGCAATATATACGCCACGGTCCATGGACTCGCCATAAACCTGCAGTTGCTAATGTTTCACAGTGCCTTCCAACAATAAAAACTCCGCTCCCTCTCCTCCCGTCTTCATTCCTAAACCTTCTCCATCGTGGGTGGTTTTATTTTATATGCCACTTCTAGAATTTAATTAACTTGTGTACTTGCCTTGCTTGCACCGTTCTCTCTCCCTACGTCTCGTCTTGGTAAGTGCGAGCATAGAACGTCGTATTTCTCGGATTGTATCTGAACATGGACCTGAAGAAGTCGCAGTGTGTTTTGTATTTTGTACTTTGTTGTTTATTATCGAGTTACTAGACAGACAAAGAAGTTTTTAAATACAGTAAGTGACACTTCCCAGACAACGTAAACTAATTTGTTCTTAAATTACGAATACCGAACAAAGTTATAAATTGAAGTCTGAATTAAGTGTATTCACCGATAAATACTGTGCTACAACACAAACGTAAATTGAACTAATGTTGAAAACTTACGGCTTATCTTCTACTAGGTAGATAATTTACACTAAGAAGACCAGAACAAAATGTAGCAATCTTTACAACGAAAAAAGGAATCTGACTGTTTACACATTTTAACGTAACTCCACACGAACGTTTTTGCTATAAGTTGTTGGATAATTTTACGTTTGAAATGTCTTCACGAGAGTGAAATTTGACTTCGCGTCTACTAAAGGCCGTACTCCACGGTATTTTTAATTGGTTATCTGAAAGTGACTAAGAAACACACCCTCTTACGTCAGTTATACGTAAACAAATGATGACTGCTTTCGTAAGACAGAGCCTTAAATGTCAAAATTTGCAGACAATTGGAGCATCATTGTAGGGAGTGAGTGTGATCAATTAAGCCTATTATATCTTACTCTATGATGCATATTATTACACACACAGTTGATAATAAAAGTTATGTGAGGAATAATCTACTTCTCAGCAATACATGACAGTTTAATTTATCCAAGAAGCCAAAACAACATTTTCTTCAACAGTTGCAGGTTTCAGTTACTGATGAAATCAACTAAAATATTTTTCTCCTGGTGTAGTCAAATAATTTTGCAGATGTGCAGTATTACTATCTCATTACCAGCATATTACTGGCCACTAAATATGCCAGTACTCACTCACCAACAGTTAGGTATTTCTGTAACAACTTTAATATGCCATGTATGTGATAAAACTGAGCATAAAGTAAGGTGTACTTGTATGAGTAAGGGCAGGTTTGATAATTCAGTGTTTAAAAAAAAAAAAACCTGTTAGCTTATTCTCTTCTCTCCTTAACCACAAAGCTCCGTTGCATCACCAATTTTATCGTATTGTTAGTTACATAACTGTATGAGCATAATAGCAATATGGTTACAGAAAAAGTAATATTTTATCGCGAAAATTAGGGCGATGTTGGAAAGTGTGTAATACTTAAAAAGTTCGTAGGGATAGTTATAATGTTGGTAATGGCGATGTAAAATAATAATGTATAGATATTAAAGTTCCTAGAAACTCTAAACATATATGAATTTGGCATGAGAATTACATTTATAATATGTTCTACATGTATGTACATATAATATTAAACATTGTACTGAAGTTTTTACAGCATGGATACTGTTCATACTGTATTTAACATTAGAAGTACTGTAAAAATATATGACGAAATTATCAAATTTTAAATTGAACACGTGCTTATGCAAACTATATATATA